>LOJH01044687.1:0-12679 GCA_001685095.1 Ellobius talpinus | reverse complement strand
GTATCTGTCTTGCACGAGGCCCCTCACCTTCTGTATTTGATACATGTCTCTGTATGGCCACAAAGTTCCAGACAGGAAGAGCTGGGGAAGGGTTCCTTTTGACCCACAGTTTCAAAGGCTCCTTCCACAGTTGCCTGACCCTGTATGTAGGACCATCGGGTGGTTGGAACACATGGTAGAGAACTCCATACCATATGTCAGACAGGAAGCAGAGAGCAAGATGAGAAGTGGCCTGGGATAATCACCCACCTTTTACCCCACTTTTGGAGATTGACTTCCACCAGCTCCGGCCCGTGTCTTAAATTCTCACAACCTCTAAAAGCAGCACAGTCTTCTGGAATCCAAGAACCATTCCAACCATGAGCCCGAGGGTGACATCACATACTCAGCCCTGAACACCTTCAAAGGGCTGTCAGTTCTGCAATGGAGCAAGCTTAACCTCTCTGAACCTACTGTCCTATCAACAAAGCAAGGATAACAAGAACTCAAATGGAGACTTACAAAATGAATATGCCAGGGCTTTAGAAATGATAAGCAGCGGAGGGAAGAAGGGTTTGCTCTTATTTATACTGGGAAATACCATATTTATATAAACCAAGTGAGAATGTAGAAAGAAAATAGAGATCTTTTACAAAATTATCCTCCTAGCTGTCATTGCTGACTAAAAACCTGTGAAATATCCTCCATCCCCGGCTACCATTTAAGAGCAACAGTTGGCACAAGGCTTAGATGGAACCAGCTTTGTGATCAACTGAGATTCTCCTTCAGCCACCGGTCACTTTGTCTTGCCCTCCCTCATTCCTATTCTCTGACTACTTTGGTTTTCTTGTTAAATTGTTTAATAATCTCTAGAGCCCCTGGTGTAGTATTTCAATACATGTATATGATATATAATGGTCAGATGAGAGAAATTAGCTTATTTATCACCTCGGGAATCTTTTATTTGTTGTATTTAGAAACATTTAAATTCCTTTCTACTGATTGTTTTGAAAATACAACTAATTTCCATTGTCCATAGTTGTAGAGCCTTAGCAATCATTGCTCCTGTCCAAGTCCATCTTTGCACACATTGAACTTCTACATCTTCTCAACTCCCCCACCTTTGTACCAGACTCTGTTGACTGATATTCCATGTAGAGGCCCTCAGATCCTCATGTGTTAGCATTAGAGAAACCCAAAAGGGATTTATACCTGTTTCTGCTGGAAATCTGGGAGTGGGCATGCTTATTAACCTGGTGATCTTTGCTCTCTGTCAGGCCAGACCTTACCTGAATCCTCCAGACCAGGGGTTCTCAATCTTACTGATGCTGTGACCCTTTAACACAGTCCGTCATGCTGTGAAGCCATAAAATTATTTTTGTTGCTACTTCATAATTGTAATTTTCCCCACTGCTGTGAATCATAATGTAAAAATCTGTGTTTTCCAATGGCCTTGGGTGGCCCCTGTGAAAGGGTCATCTCAACGTTGTTTCTCTGGCAAAAGAACCCATTTTTATGCCTGTATGCTTTCAAAGGAGCTTCATGTACCCATGCCTTATCTTTATTGTGATAATTATCACAAGGAAACCTTTTCCCAACACTGTATGGTGTTTGCATATGTTAAAAATAAACTTCTTGGGGTCAGACTCTAGAAGTTTGCACCCACATCACCTAACTAAGCTGTGTTGAGCCAGAGCTCCTTCCTGCCTTGCTCAGATCATTACTCTGCTGGCCATGGTGTTTGCAGGGATCCCCACAAGTCTACTCTCTACTTCTGTGAGATTGGCTTTGCTTTTCTGTGCCTGGTCTATTTCACTTAACACGATACACTTCAGTTCCATCCATGGTATTTCAAGTGCTGAAATTTCATTCTTCAACCACTGATTGACAGTATACTGACAGTATAAACTACATTATCTAGTCAGCCTTCAGTCAACACCTATGCTAAAAAAAACCATGGAAAGCTCCATGAATGTGCATGCCATCTGTATGAGTTGGCTTTCTGTTACTACAATGAAGTTTTGACGAGGCAGTTTGCTTAAAAAATAAAAGGGTTGTTGAGCTCACGTTCTTAGAGTTCCACTAATATATTAGTGGCCCTATTGCCTTGAGCCTGTGGTGAGGGCACCCGATAGTAGTGACAGGATTGTGCATTGAGACCAGCTGCTTACTTAGCGGCCTGGGGAGAAGAGTAATGCTTGGAAACTGTGGTCCCATGATCCTCTTCAGGGCATGGCCCCAGTGACCTAACTTACTTTCATTTGGCCTCAATTCTTGAAGGTTCCACCGCAACTCCCCAAAAGCTCCACCCTAGGGACCAAACATGTGGACCTTGGGGGACATCACCTGAAACCCTCACCTGAAATGTTGAAGTAGCAGCCGTACTGTTTGCCTCTACCAACCTGGTATTTGGCCAATGCTGGTACTGCATTACAGTATTCTGAGGGCCTTTGGACACACTCCAGACCTCCGGCTCCAGCCTGGGAGAGAGAGACAAAACCCAGCTTCTATCTGGGGAGAACCCTGAGCTGAGCCTCCCGCCAGCCTCATCATCCAAGGACCACACTGTGCCTCTGTATGTCACTCTCAGCTCTCTGCCTTCGGCTGCAGACAGCATTCACACCACAGGCAGACAGCTAGCAGGTCAAGCTCAAGGGCTACTCGGCTGCCAAGAGCCTTTTTCCCAACAAAGTGTCAGAAGCAGTCAAGGCTGCTTAGGGCTCACGGGAGGTTTCCACCATCTGCCGTTCTGAAACATCTCTGTTCCGCGGGGACCCTTTAAAACAGTTGTCTTCGTAAACGGACCTTATGATAAAGATGGGGGAAGTCCTGGAGTGCAGAGGCTGTCACAAATCTCATGTCCTAGCAATTTTGTCTTATCTCCTGGGCAGCACAGGGTGGAACAACAGCTGCAGATGAGTGCTGAGTTTACTAGACATCTGTCAACATCTGTGCCGTGCGAACAGGAGGTCCTCTCTGCTGGATGGGCATGCCTGCTTCAAGCAAAGACCTAAAAGCATCAGAAATGCTGTCTGAATAGGTGTAAAAGGATTGAGTTGTGTGTGCTCTGATTTTCTTACCTTCTACCTGCTCAGGAGTAAGGCAGCCACTAGATATTGATAATCTCAGATTAAAGAAAATAAATAAATCAACTGTACATTTGTAAATGAAGAAGACCAAGAAAATAAAGATTAAAATGCATAAGACAACCAGGCAAGGCCTTTAATAAAGAGATAAGGACACCAACCCAGCCACAAAACCTTAGGCCTATAATTTGTCCTGCCTGCAGAGTGGTCTAAGACCAGAGCCTAGCAGAATCCTCATCAAAGAGACCAGACCAGAAAGACTTCATCCAACAACCCATGGGAACAGATGCAGAGTCCCACAGCCAAACATTAGGTGAAACTTGGGAAATCCTGTGGAGGGGGGGAAGAAGGATTGGAGAAACAAGAGGGGTCAGGAACATTGAGAGAACAGAATCAATTAACCAGGACTCATAGGCTCACGGATATCAGGGAACCTGTAGGAGTCTGACCTAGTTCCCCTGAATATATCTTCTGGCTGAGTAGCTTGGTGTTCTTGTGGGATTCTTAACAGTGGGAGTTCAGGTGGTTGCTGGCTCTTTTATCTACTTATGGGACTCTTTCCCTCCTACTGGGTTGTCTTGTCCAGCTTTGATGTGATAGTATGTACCTGGTCTTATTGTAGCATGTTATGCCATGTTTGGCTGATGTCCCAGGGAGGCCTGCTGTCTTCTGAGGGGAGACAGAAGGGGTGTGGATCTGGGGGAGAGGGGTAATGAGGGTGTAGATTCCAGGGAAGGGAAGAGGGGAAACTGTGGTAGGGATGTTATTTGTGAGAGAAAAATAATAATTTTAAAATGCACCTGATAGTATCTTTAGTGGTATGTTAAGTGTAGGAGGTGGCTCAGTCAGTAAAGTGTTTTCCTTGCAAGCAGGAGGACCTGAGTTCAATCCCCAGAACCTACAATAAAAAAAATAGTAATCAAGTTAAGGATAGTGGCAGGTGCTGGTAATCCCAGCACTAGGGAGGCAGAGGCAAATAGATCCTTTGGGTTTGCAGGCCACCAGCCTAGCTGGTTCAACAGGTTATAGACCAAAGAGAGACCCAGCCTCAAAGAACTAAATAGATAGCCTCGAGGGACGATAGTCAAGCCAGTTCTCTAGCTTCACATGCACACACACATACAAGCACATCTCTACATGTGAATACACACACACACACACACTAAAAGATGAGGTGGGAAACATCAAGAATTACATATTTGCCTTACTATTTTCTAACTTGTCTCTGATGGCTCTTTTTTTCACAAGAAAAAAAAGACTCAATAAATGAAAACTGTGGCGAAAAGAAGCATCCCCAACCTTGCTGAGAGGCCATAAGAAAGCACAGAGAGGCTCGTGCCAGGATCCATATATTTTCTCTCAGTTCTGAAGGCTACAAGTTAGACATTAGCCATTGTGGGTGGACTGGAACCTGAAGCCTCATGGATGCCTGCCCTTCATGTATCAGCACTGAACCTGGAACAATAGCCCTGCCTCTGCACATTGGCAGAGGGTCTCAGGATGCACATTGCCATGTCCTATGGTCAAGAAGAGTGACGAGCCCCAGACAACCCTCTTAACGGCTAGATTTTTCCCACTACCTCTACATACAGAGGTGTAATGATGCCAGGCACCATCACACAAGGATGGATTCTGTGGCATGGGAATTGGGAAATGGCCTCATGCGACGTCACTCTGCCCGGGATCTTATTGGATCCGATGGGAACGTGACTCAGTGTGCTCACATGTTCAAGAACACAGCTCTCATCGCAGACTCCTTCCTACAAAGGAAAACGGCTGCTTATTTCCCAATAAGGAGACACCAGATAGACACCACGCACTAAAACTTAAGAATCACGCGGTCTCCATTAGAGCCCTGGACAATAAGCTCTTTCACTAAAGCCAAAAGTTTTGCCACTTGTTTGCATGAAAACAGCAAAACTATGCAACATGTCCCTTGGCACAAAATGCCCTGTTTACCATTCAAGATACAGCAGCATTAGACCAGACAATACCCCATTGTTCAGAAATAGAATTTGAGCAAAAATATTAGGGAAGAGAGCAAGTATCCACTGGACAGATTTTGCTCAATATGAGAATGAAGAAATATAGTTCATCTAATTCCTGGCATATTTGTACTCAATTTTTAGGTTATTGTTTAAACATTTCATACCTGTTTATAATGTATTTTGATCATATCCACCTGCCTTGCCCCTCTCCCTGCCATGTCCCTCCCAAGTTCATATCCTGCATTGCTTTGGATTTTTATAGCCCACTAAGTCCAATTAGTGCTGTCTATACAGCCACAGGTGTGAAGCATGGGCAACTACTGGTGGCCACACTCCCATACAAAAGTGACTCTTGCTCCCCCCAGCAGCTACCAACTGCAACTTGCTCCTCACCTAGGTGTGGGGCCTCATAAGCTTCTCCCCCGTTTGTGCCAGAATGTTGACTGGCTTGACCTTGTGCAGGTTACTGTATTCGCTGTGAGTTCATGTGCACGACGGTCATGTCATAGTCAGAAGACAGAGCTTTATGCCTCTCTTCCCTAGCTGGCATTTACATTCTTTCCACCCCGTCATCCGCAATGCTCCCTGAACCCTGCGGGGAGCTGGGGGTGGGGGTGACATAGATGTCATCTGTGGCTGAGCTCTCTGGCAGCCTAATCCCAGCACTGCAATTCTGTATTGCGTCAAATGAATGTGGAGGTTGAAATTTAAAGAAGAAAATGACAACAGTAGAAGTTTTCTGAAAGCACAGCCACCAAACTTAATTTAGAGTCAGTAAATCTGAGCTGTTTCTAATGTGCTCACTCTCCTGCCATGTAACTTCCCACAGCCTTGGTTCAGAGCATCTCATACCATCACATGGAATGACCATCCAGTCATGAAATATCAACAAACGCTGCCTGAAACATGTTGGCTCTAATTCCAGACGACTGCATGTTATGAACCATGGTGGTTTTACTGCACCTCCAAAATTTTCTGCTGGTATAGAAACATAGTGATTTAATTATGGAAAGCAAAGACAACATTTTCCTGAACCCAGAATCACACAAAACTTTCATGCAAACAATCTAAGCAGCCCCTGCTCTAACTCAGAGGGATAAAGATAAGCACTAAAGTTGTCCTGAAAAGTAAGTTAGTACTTGGTCTTAAGGTTAAAAAAAAAGACTGGAAAGGAATAGACAAGGGTTGTGAGGCTAGAACTGGGAAACCATAAAATGAAATGGCTGTGCTTATGTTATCAACAGGGAGAACAGCCCTGTATTTCATTATCTCATCCAAACCTGAGGAGTTTAACCACTGGGCTTATAGACAACATGGTGACCAGGATTAGACACCTTAACAGCTGGAAAGTGGATTCCCCAGGCCACAGTTTCAGCAATTTCACGACACTCTGGTCTATTTGCTCTCTGGTCCAGTCTCCCAGTGACATCACTGGCTTTCGAGAAGGGGAAAGGGGGTGTTCAATGACAACACTGACTTTTGGGAAGTGGGGGTGTTAAATGCCATCTCTGGCTTTAGAGAAAGGGGGTTGCTTTGCCAAAGGTCAGCCATACCTCTTTATCTGACAGTACCCAGTAAGAATTAGACAAATCTGCCATTGACTTGGGTCACGGAGGGGTCAGAGAATTCAGTAGCCTGCTTAACAAGAATAAGCAGAAATCCGCAACCAAATTAGTCATCATGTAAGCTCCGCTGTCTAATTTCAAAGTCTCTTCCCACTTGGGGAATTCTTCAAAGAGGCAGAAAAAATTGGCAGTGCATTGTTTGTCCTCGGGGGCATCTTTATTAAATTATAAATGGATGCATTTTTTCCACATGGAAATCAGAACAGAGGAAGCTGTGTTGTACTGTTTGGCTCTCTGTGCAAACCTTGCTTGCAATTGTCTTGATCATACCAAATCACCCCACTTTCCTTCAGCATCACATTCTAGAAAGCACCAGGCACAACAAGCAAAAGCAGCTTCTGCCCCAGCACCTAAAATGTAAATCAATTAAGAACAAATGATTGAATATCCTTACACCTGTCTAAATCACATGGAGTCAACTTGCTTTGCCTCCTTTGTTTTATAAAGTAACTGTGTACCACCATCTCCTGTAGACGCGTCAGGAGTGGGTCTGCTCACCTCCAACCATCTCCTCCTCAAGGCAGGGGGGCTTCCCTAGACCCCTTCCAACTCCAGTGTTTAACCTCTCCTCCCAACACAGTTGACTTCAGAAATACCCTTGTCTCGAGACATGTGTAGATCAACACGTCAGACTTCTAAAGCCCAGCACAATGTAATAATGAAACTGCTCACATTCATTAGCTATGATAAAGAAATGAGCTATATATCAAATCACATGTCAAGCACATCCATGAAAATCTGTTAGCCTAGTAGTATATAAGCTAGATAATGTTACTTACTGCTGTTTTACAGAGGGGAACCTGAAATTTAAAACCCCAGGACTATGCATAAGTTTGTCAGACTGCTACAATTTGAACTGAGCTTCAGCGACCCCTTTCCCTTCTTACAATACCCAGCACAAGTGTCACATTGCTCTGGAGTTAAGATATGGTCCCTGGAGTTAGATAGATACGTTATTAAATTCCAGGACATATAAGCACGTAGCATTCAGGCACAAGTGGGTTTAGTTTGTTACAAGTCTACATTTAAAAGCCACTGCCCACCAAGTATTTACCATGTTCTTAATAAAACCACAGAACTAGATGACTTTAATCCATATCCCATCTCCTCTTATTCCTCATTTCAAGGATAGCATAGGAAAGTTAAAAGACTTGCTCTGGGCCATGTATCTGGCAACTCAGTTCAGAAACCGACCTCATGCTATCTCTCCAGATGTTCAGTGACTGCACATGGATGAAATCTTGCATAGGAACTTGATGCCCACAGCCCTCCACTAGTGGAGTATAAGCTGGGAATATTCACTCAGCTACCCAGGCTTCCCCCTCTTCATTCTGGTAGATAGCATATCTATATGGAGTCACAGAACCTGGGTACAAAAAAGTTGCCTGTATTATGAGGTTCCTCTTTTAACTGGTTGGTGTTGGGACCCAGCCCACACTGAGACAAGTCCCTAGTCTTATAAATAATACATACAATCCAAATGATCCAGTTTGTATAAACCCAGCTCTTTCAAGTGCTATGAAGAGCCATGGAACAATGAAAAGAATGTGGACTTTAAAGTAACATAAGCCCAGTACTGTAACTGGGTTTTGTCTGTTTTGTTATGATGGCAAATGTTTCATTCTCCAGCAGTGGGTACAGAACCTCTGGTTTCTGACTCTTGTTCATTACCATGGTATGAATCCTTCCATGGTGGCTCATTTCACAATTTCAACATACTGCCTTTGTGTTTAGAATTGAAAGAGACAATGAGAGTTGTTGACTCCCAAACGCAAGCCGTTGCCAGCACACCCGCTGATGGCATATCTTAATTTAACCTTGGCTTGAAAATCCCCAGAAAAAGATTTGGGGTGAGATACTAGTGTCCCCATTTAACCTTGGCTTGAAAATCCCCAGAAAAAGATTTGGGGTGAGATACTAGTGTCCTCCAATTCTGTAAAGTAGAGGACATTTTACTACCAGCAAGGAGAGTATGACCAGAAAGCTGTAAGGAGGAGAGCAAACATCAGCTCTCCAGCCTTCCTGAGGGAGCAATGCAGACAGAGCCTTCTGACAAAGAATGGTAAAGGAACACTCTGCAAGCACTACCTCTGCTTTGGTACTGGCCATGTGGTCAAGGCAATAGTCCCTAGTAGGAACAGGTCCAATCCTGCAAGCCTATTTTAAGCCCAAAGCTTTATCACAGATACGTTTACTCTCTGTCAATGCCATGGAGTAATATTGTGTACCTGTTTCCTCTAGGTTGAAACAGTCCTTCCTAGAGAAAGGAAAGAGGGTGATAGGCTCCAGGAACTCACAAGTCTACAAGAGTCGGGAAGCACATAAAATTTACAAGACCCTCAAGGCCCCTATCCAAAGATCAGCAAACAATTGCTAGGAAGGTTAAAAGCTTGGGGGTGGCGGGTACTCTAGTGATACAGCTTCAGGGATCCATCACCAGTGCTGAGATTTTTTTTTTAATTTGCAGCAGTAATTTCTGTAGGTAATCACACTATACTCACAGTTCACCAAGATGGACCTGGATGTGTTGTGGGATATTACTATGTTAACTGTGTAAAGGTGTGTTGCTTTTGTTTATGCTGCATTTGTTTAACAATGTAAAGATGTGTTGCTGTTTCACCTTGCCTGCCTAAGGCACCTGGTGGATCTAAGAAAAAGCTGAATGGCCAATAGCTAGGTAGTAGAGGGATAAATGGGATTGGTAGGCAGAGAGAATAAGTCGGAGGAGGAATCTAGGCTCAAGAGAGAATGAGAGAGAAAAAGAGGGAGACACCAGGGACCAGCCAGCCAGCAGGCAGCCAGACACAGAGGAAGCAGGAAAGTATGACACACAGAATGAAAGAAAGGTAAAAAGTCTTGAGGAAAAATGTAGATGAAGATAAATAGGTTAATATAAGTTAGAAGAGCTAGTGGAACAAGCCTAAATTAAGGCCGAGCATTCATAAGTCTCTGTGTCATTATTTGGGAACTGGTAGACAACCCAAAGAGAAAGCCTGCTACATGGATGGAATCGTTTCTTTGGTCTGTTGCCCTGTTTGGGGGTTATCTGAAATAGTTTCCTCAAGGACAATCATGGAACAAGTAGAGAGTACAGAAAGAAGAAAATGGCTGCACAAAGTTTGGTCAGGGCTGCTTTGATATAGCAAGTCGGGTCCAACCCTATGAATGTTGAGACAGGCAATAGATAGATATGTAGGTAGGTTGATAGATAGATGGTATTACTAGAGTTTCTCACATTGGTCCTTGATCTTCCTGCTAGCTCCAAGGGGAATTGAGGGGATGCCACTATTGACTGTCTTAGCATGCACTGGCTCTTGCACCAGCACCAGGACCCTTAGAGAAGAACCTGGGATAAGCATGGTTGGCTCCTCTGCATTTCCGCTGATGGACAATCCCTGGCACCATCCAACCCTGAAGTCAAGCCAGAGTTTTAAGCAACGTTGTGCTGCTTGGCTTTTCCCCTCAGCTTTCTTGCATTTGAGTGAATCTTAATGGATCCTAGAAGTCCAAAAAGAAAAAGAAAGGAAAGCTAGCTGTGATTGCACATAGCCCTTATCATCATCCGCTACTCCTCAAATCGAATCCCCCATCAAGCAGTGAAATTGACTTAATACCTTGGAGAGTACTCAAAAGACCATGTTTACTATATGCCCAGCAAAGAGGCTCAGAAATGTATTCAGCAAGGGTAGCATTAGTGACGTGAGCCACTCTCCGCAACCCAAGTGGCTGGTTTCAAAGGAGAAAACACATTTTGGTGACTGCATAGAACTGAGCCCTCTTGCATGTGCTAGTGACTTTCATTGTCAATGCAAGACACATCATCTCAAGGTCACAGACTGTGTTAACTTAATCACAACATCAAATCACAGTCATTCTGTGTTGAGGAACCAGTGAGTAGTGGGATTTGGTTTTCAACCTTATTTTCTCAGTGCCCAGAATTACCCGAGCCCTTGGTTTCTGTGTGTGGTGAGTTGACCACAAATACATCCTGAGATCCATCAACTAAGAAGGATATTTTTAGGTTTGTATAGGTTGAGCTCAAATTTGCTTTGAAACCAGGAAGCACCAAACTTTAGTTTTGTTAAATGGACAGTGGACAAGAAAAACCGAATTGAACACAGTTACAACAAAGTTAGCACAGGGACTTAATGAATTTGCATACCAGCTCAGCCTTATGCTGGTTCAAAGGATGCATGAAAGATTCTATGGATTTGACTGCTGGTAGCTGTGAAAAACTTGGAAAGATTATAAGACCCAGGACAGGACCCGATAGCTCATTATACATTCATCAGCTCTTACATGTCCATAGTTCCTCAATATGGGTATCTTTGTGGAGCACCAAGCTCTTCAAAACCGCCCACTGTTTTGGTGTGTTTCCTAACATTTCCATGTCTTGAAGAAAGAATGTGAACATGTTTTTATTATTATTAAGGGATGATTTTCAAGTGGCAGTTGTTTTATTAAAAGGGAAAAAAAGGTGAAGAGATTAAATTGGACTGTGTTTTTGAAAGCAACTGGAAGCAATCGGTGTGCACTGGCGACCTGTTTGTAAATGTTCTTGGAGAAGGAAGGGAGACTGCTTTACAGTGTCCTGCTGTGACCCTGGCAATCTTAATAGAAGTGGTTTGGAGAGATGCTTTGTAGGAAGGGATCACAAGCCGAAGGAGCAAAAGAATAGGCGGTTGTTTGGGGTTCCTTTGAAATCGTCAGCTGTGGTCCCTAAGGAATACGTGAGCAGAAAAACAGACCAAAAATTTCTTCACTGCTCTGATCTTTGGGTGTAAATGGAAGGCGGCTTGCAAGCCCAGCTCTGCATGCTGCCGTGGTGTTCTTGGCAAGGCTGTTCACATCAATTCTGCATTGATCTTTAGGCTAAAGCCGAGGCCACACATTTCTGTTTCTTTCTCTCTTTGGAACTGCAGAGACTTCAATCGCAATACCTCGCCTCCTTGTCCAAGTTTTTAACAGCATTAGTTGATTAAGCTCTGTATTACCTCTCTGGAGAGGTACTTAGGACACCCTTACAAGAAGGCCAACATGCCTGCTCAAAGAAGCCTGAGAATGCACCTGTCAAAAGCTACCAGCGCTCAACAGAACCTCCAATGAGCTCTGCTCAGAAAGACAAGGCTCTTGCTACTGTCTGGGACTGGAGTGCAGCTCATCCCCAGCTTGGAGTGGAATGATTGAAATGACCTTCCCAAAATCTTCATGCGAGTCCTTTGTGGAGGGAGGGGACCATGAGACTCGTGAAGACTTTAGGAAGCCCTCACAAGGCCCTGCTCTCCCAGGGGCTCCAGTGACCATTATATCAGAGTGAAGTGGGGCTGCGGATGTAGCTAGGGTGCTTGGCTGGTGTGAATGGGGCCCTGAGCTTGATCTACAGCACTGAGCAAAGCAACCGTTGTGTGTATGCCTGGAATCCTAGCAGTTGGGAGGTAGAGACAGGGGACCAGGATCTCAAGGTCATCCTTGGTTTCACAGCAGAGCCAATTAAATTGACAGGGTTGGATTTCTTGGTCATTTTCTGGTGATGCAGCTGCCTTTGAATCACCCCTACTTTTGAAAGTTATCCTCCCAAATTCAACAGTCTACCAAGTAGAACTTGTATAGTTCTGTATCTGAAGTGAACAGATATGTCTTCACATCTCCCCTGGAAAAGTAGAACAACGTAGACCAGCCAAGAACTCATTTGTCCAGTGGCCCAGAAGCTCATAGAGACCACTTGGAGGCTGTAAAGGGTAACACCCCATATCTGTTCCTGTCCCAAGGAAGACCCTTAAAACATTTAGTTCCTTTGCTTTCCTTTTCATGAAGGGACTGTTATTAATAGCCACAAACTGTTCATAAAGAAGGAAGGATGGGAGGGAGGAAGGAGAGAGGGGGAGAGAGAGAGGGAGGGAAGGAAGGAAGAAAGGAAGGAAGGAGGGAGGGAGAGACAGAGGGAAGGAAGAAAAGGAAGGAAGGAGAGAGGGGAGGAAGGAAGGAAGGAAGAAAGGATGGA
>LOJH01044686.1:0-13741 GCA_001685095.1 Ellobius talpinus | reverse complement strand
TAAAACTTTGAGATAGAATGGTTTCCTTCCTCCTTCCCCCCTCCCCTTTCCTTCCTTTCTTTTTCTTCCAAGAGTTCTGCTTTCTCTAGTTCATTTTCAGGGTACCTTTCCCCTCAAATACAGTTATCCGAAATCATGTAAAATTATTTTTCTTTTTGTTTTTTTAATACAGGGTTTCACTATGTCACTTGCTCTTTCTGGTTGTCCTGGAACTCACTATGTAGACCAAGCTAACCTTGAATTCACAGAAATCTACCTGTTTCTGTTTTCCAAGGCCTGGGATTAAAGGCATGTGCTAGTAAGCCCAGCTCTATTTAATTGAAAAGGACTCTATTCTTAGCTTGAATTTATTGTACAATGATAAAAGCTGTCGTATCACTAAGGCAGTTGTTTTGCTACATGAATGAACCTCTGGCCTGACTCCTGATATTGGCTTCACATATCTCTCTTGTCTTGTTCTGAAATATGTCTCCAATCAGGAAGCTCACTTATGCCTTGAACAGCCCATTATATCAGAGAAGGGTCTCATTAGGAAGTTGTGATTACTGTTGTTAGATTTTTTTAGGATTAAAATGGTACTTATGACTCTTCTGCAGGGATTGGTTCTAAGTTAAGAACTGGTTCTCAACAAATTTGGCAGGGAAGCTCTTTCAACATCTGACTCATAGTGAACTATCTTTGGAAAGTTCTCTTTCTCAGTCCAACCCTTATTCAACTACCTTCATTGATATTTTCACTTGTACCCCCACACCTGTGCCCCAAATAGTCTTATGTTAGTTTGTATTCTCTGAAGATTATCATGTTCCTCTAAGAACTGCCTACCAACACTTGGAAGACACATGGTGCACATGACAACACTGGTTACAGTGAGCTTGGTACAGTTGTTATTTCCATTATATGTTTCCTGGTGCAAATCAAGCTCCTAATGGTCATAAAGACAATGTCTCTCCATTGCTTTAGCTTATATGGAATCTAGACTATCCCCTCAGCACTCTTACTGTTCCAAAACAAGCATGGCTGAGATATTGCTTGTAATAATATTGAGACCTCTTAATTAAAAGAGACAAAAGTTCATCAGACAGCATGGATATTTAATTTAAACTAACCTATAAAACTAAAAAATGCTTTTCATTTGTTCAGATATAACCTGCCAAATGAGACTCTCCCTAAAATTAGGGTTGGGGAAGGGTTTTGTTTCTGTCTTTTCAGGAGAATAAAGGCATCCAGCTAAAAAAAATCTGAAGACT
This sequence comes from Ellobius talpinus, assembly GCA_001685095.1. NCBI lineage: Eukaryota > Metazoa > Chordata > Mammalia > Rodentia > Cricetidae > Ellobius > Ellobius talpinus. The sequence goes on along the minus strand of LOJH01044686.1, from coordinate 12,494 downwards.
ATGGATAAAAGAGGCATCTGAAGAAAGAGGTCAAATCATCCAGAAAAAAAATGTCCCAAGAAAAAGAGTAAATCGGTCTATTAGTATATCACATTTCCAACAGGATAAATTTTCATAAATCTTTCTAAATGTTTTCCTACTATTTTCTATAGATATGTAAAATGTCTTTTTGTAGTCCCAGTTCCATTAATGATTAAAGTTGGCTCTAGACCCAAACATGCTTATTAAAGTAAATCCAAAATCTCTGTCTCATGTCAGAAGAAGTGACCTGATATGGGAAAGAAGAAAAACAAAAAATTTAAGAACTGTTTTGTTGCCACTAATCTCATAATTCTTTGGTTTCATATTGACTCTTTAGCAGCTTTTCTTAAAGTATAATTTTCACTCAAAATTTATAAGATTATATATATATGTATATGTAAATTTCTGACATGATATTAATGGTCATATAGAATACTAAGTAATTCTAGATAAAGGTTTTATCTGCCTTCCTGTACATGATTTCGGGTTTGAGTCTCTATCAGTTTTCTGCAGTGAACCATGAGCACACAGTGTCCTTTGAAATTTCCATAAGGAGGATGGGGCTCCACAACAAAAATCCCTCCAGCAATAGGATCATACCAGTAAGCCGAAAAGCACCACCTAAAGATTAGTTCTGAACTACAAACTGTTCAGAACAATGCCTAGGTGGTTAGCTGAGATGACCCAGCTTCACAGACTATTCTTGTCAGGACTTGAGACAAGCCCTGAACTTTCCCATTGTACAGATACTGGACAACTAAGGATAGAGCTACCTCTTCCAGGACTTGACAATTAACACTCTTTTTTTCTTTTCAGGGTCATTATTGGTAATGGTCAGGAATAAAGCTAAACAAAGGAGATTAGATTCAGGGTTCTGATAAAATGGGGATTCAGATAGGATAGAATAAAAGGATAGATTATTCAAATTACTCTGAAAAGAAAAAAGGGAGATATAGATATAAGATAAAAAGGTAGATTATTGAATATACTTTTCAAAAACAACTACTAGTTTTAAATATTTTACATTGGATTGGACTTTTGTATATTGTATACAAATTTTGTATATTGATTCAAATTTGAGATTAAATTTTTTAGAACATACTGTTCATACATTTCTACTCTTGTTCAAGGTATTGTATCTATACAATTTATTACATACAATATAATGCAAATTTCTAGTTCTTGAAAGCTATTATTACCAACTGTTTAGTATAATATGGAAAGGCAGGTTAGTGATTATTCACCTATTATAATTGAACTTGTAGTCGTATTAGGTATGTTTTCAAGGTCAAACAGGGATATATTTTAGATAAGAATGTTATCTTCAAACATTTCAAAGATATACAGAATATGGCATCTACGATGTTTTAATAACATAGATTCTTTTTTTTAACATTGAAGCATGTCTGCTCCTGGCAGCACCAGTCTACTTCAGAAAAAATAATGGGCATCAAAGAAACTCCACATATGATGTAGGATTCCCTTCTGTATGCTGTGAATATGTTTTATTACCATTGGTTAATAAAGAATCTGCTTTGTATCTATCAGTGTGGAATAAAACCAGGCTGGAAAATTGAACAGAAATATAGACAGAAATTAGGCAGAGTCAAAGTGACATCATGTAGCCGCCGAAGGAGACAGACATTAGAATTTTACCTTGTAAGCCACAGCCTGTGGTGACATACAGAATAATAAAAATGAGTTAATTTAAGATGTGTGAGTTACTTAATAAGAAGACTAAGCTAATAAGCCAAGCAGTGTTTTAATTAATATAGTTTCTGTGCGATTATTTGGGGTCTGGGTGGTTAGGGAATGAAAGAACAGTCTCTGACTATACACATAAAACGTTTGTGGAAAGAAAGTATTCTTGTCTCAACTGCTGACAATATGTTCTCCTAATTGGACAAGCAAGACACAAAAGAGAGTGACTTAAAACTTTGTCTAGACCATGAGGGACAACCCTTCAAAAATCCTGCTTCACAGAAAATTCTGTCAGATATTCTGGGCTTGTAGGCCAAAGATGGATGCCCCAAAGTGCAGAAGAACTTTGGGTGATAGTCCAGGCAGCAAGCTCTTTTTGTCATTTCTCACATTTTTTTGGAAGTTGCTTACTTGCATTTCCTGCTTACTCAGTTAATATTATTTCCTTCTTGGATCTCTGAGGTAGTTGAAGACTAGCTAGTTATAGTCGTAGTTTTCCTTGTTGACCAGACACAGAAAAGAAACTCAGCAAAGAGGTGTAAAGTATGTAAGTTTGAGAGATAACAAAAGATAGTTTTGGATGATAATGCCAGTTATGATCAAATATAAATTGGTACTGAGTTTAGCTTTGCTAGAAGGTAACCTTAAAACAAATAGGACCCTAAGCTTTGGAGGTTCTAAATATGGTAACAACTACTGTGAAAATTTATTGTAGGTATAACAGAGTGCCAAGGAGGCAGAATAATTCTGTCCATCTCTTGGCTTTCAGAATGTGCTTTTTATTCAATGGTCAAAATTATACTGACAGACTATCAGTTGATGCAATGCCATGACAGTATTGGCAGACATGGCTGATGGTCCCTATGTTAACACTGTTTGTTTGTTTTTTATTGTTTCATATGTATCAACAAATTTTCACCATTGAAGAAAATAATAACCACTTATCAACAAAGCTAAGTATAAAATTACTTTTTTAGACTTATTAAACAAACTTTTTCTGGAGACTGGAGAAAGAATAATTTTATTTCATCTTTGATAATCCTTGATCAAAGCACAATACTTTGCTTCTTGAAAAATATTTTCATATTGAAAGTCTTATTTGATCCTCATAATAGCAGTGTAAGTTAAGTAAAATAAAGGTTATTGTCTTTTCACTGCAGATGAGAAAATTGAGGAAGAATGACAGCTTAGGTTAAAGTTATGGGGCTACTATGTAGTCGAGCAATAGGTTCCTCAACTTCAGGTTTTTATTTATTCTACCAAAAGCCAATCTGAGAAACCAGACATTTACCCATTTTATTTTGCCTAGTGGGCATCTTGGAAGAGAAAAAAACATCGATACAATGCTCAATATGGGGTCTAGATAGAGCTTGTGAACTCATCGAAGAATATTCAGTATAGAACTCAGATATGGAGATGCTGGGTTAATCTAATTTAGATATTTCTATGTGAAAGCTAAGCTAGGAAACCATGTGATGGATTCTTTTTAATATGGTATTATTGTCAGGAAATAGCTTCAATATGCACTGTAAGCATTAAATGCTAAAAATAATAACAGCAATTACAGATTGTTCTGACACCAGAAGAGCAGAATTATGCTTCTTAACTCTATTGCCTTCAGCCAATAAAGATGCAAAACTACTTTTCTTTGCTTCCCCAAAACTATTTTCTTCTGTACTTGATTACCAAAAGATGGCGACATCTCATCCATCATTCAGCAACTATATAGTCTTTGGTTAAGAGCTAAGATTTCCTCTTTTCCCAATGAAGTGCTGAGAACAAAGAATCAAATTTAAAATATGAATCTGTTTCATAATCGTCCATTGTCACCCAGAACAGATTGTCCTGATCTAAACTAATGCCTTGATGACAAATATCTGGAAAGATTCAAACGGCCTATTGAAAAGTAATGCATAGTATATAGTTAATGGCATCGTGCAAAAGCCCACTGAGTGATGACTCAAGGAATGGTAATGTGTCTCTTCCCCTCACATCTTTGAAGATTTTCATGTTTTCAATACCCCTTTTATGCATAACTTTAAAGCTGATGTATATTGTTTTAATGAAACTGGAATCACTTGGTGTTACATAGATTGATATTGTGTTTGGGATCCAACATCTGTCTGGGAGTGGGTTGGCTAATAGTTATGTCATTGCGCGAATTTAAGCTAGTCAGTACACGGAGTCTCAGATATGGAGTCTTTTCTATGGAATAATTTCTTAGAGAAGATTCTGAAATGGCTAAAAATTAAATATGTCAGAAGTTTGTGGTTCCAGTACTCAACTTGTCATAAAAGTATTTCTTAAGATTTATTCCCATAATCAAGTTATTATTTTGTGACAGAGGCCAATGGAAAAATAATTTTGATTCATTTTCTCCTTACAGAAGTGAATAGTCTTAAAGCATATGGATTTATTGTGAGTCTCCCTTTTCTTTTCTTTCGGTAATTGTGTAGTATTATGAGTAATTGCCTTCAGTTGTCAAATAGCACATATTTGTCACGGAGTTAAGTTACCAGCCAATGATCACTGAATGTGAACTAGCTTTAAACACAGTACTGGAGACTGCAGCATCTCTGCTAATATGTCTTATTGCTTTCTGCTTTAGTTGAGGTCATCACAGGCTCACTTGATCAGAGAGCCGTGGAGCTGGAAATCATCTGGGATATTTATCTTCATCTCCCCTAAAGGGTGACTCGTTTATCCTAGAAAGCTGAAAAGAGATGTCAAAAGAAGTCACCCACAAGCTAGCAGCAGTAGAGATGCCATGAGTAAACTCTGGTCACTTGACTTCCAAGCTAAGGGGACTTCTACTGAACCATGTTGCACAAAACAAGTTTCAAAAATGATGTCTTTGGTGTTTAAGTTGAGACAGTGCCATGGGTCTTTTTAGAAACCTTAGTTGCCTGGATTGGGGGTTTGGTGCCATCAATTAAGATGAGCTTTCAGGCAGAGGAATTAGAAGGAGGAAGCAAAGAAATGATTGGTCTCTGGAAATCAAAGGAAGATGGAGGAGAGTATTTGGTACTTTTGGAAGACATCATTCTTCTGTTATAGAATGAAGGCCCCAAGTCCTCAGTTTTTCAATATCCAGAGCAGGGACACTTATCTCTTATAAGACAATCCTGTGTTCCTTTGTCTACACCTTCTAAAGAGAGGTGACCAAGAAGGTCCCTGGATGCATCTCCTATTATTCTAAACCTGGGGCATTTTTGCTAACCTAAAATGGGAGATCATATTCTTCAAAGTATTCATCCACTTGAGTCAACAAAAGCTAAATTACAGGGAGTTTTGAGCCCCAGGCAGACTTTTTGAATCCCATTTCTTCTACCTTCAGAGCAACAGTGCCTCCAAGTCCTAGTGTGGGGGTTTTATTGCTGATAAATAAAATGTTGTCTCTGTGGATTCCATGCATGCTTCTATACTGTAAAACCAGGGCCCTGGAATAAGTAGGGAAACCTTCAAAAAGGAGATTTTTCTTCGTGTCTGTTAGGGTGTTCTCTCTCTCTCTCTCTCTCTCTCTCTCTGTGTGTGTGTGTGTGTGTGAAGTGTGCACATGTATACATGAACGAGCATGTTTGTCTGTCTTCTTGACTCGTTTCTTAAGAAAGCATTGTAGTGGGTCTGACTATTTGAATGAACTGTAGGAATGGACCCAGATATCATTCTCAAACAACAAAAGGAGTTGGACGACCTTAAGAGAGTCATTCACTCTTTTATTGCTTGCAGAATGAGACTCGGTACTTTGTGTACGACGACGTGTTAGTATCTATTCCCTGCTATAACCCTAGGCAGCTGCTTCCACCATTTGTTTCCTTTCCTTTGTCTATAAAACTGAGATGCAGAGCAAGTAAGCATTCTGGTACCACACACTTAAATTCTGAGACTGGAATTCAAAGAGACTTTTCCTCCGTTACTCTCTGCAATCATTCTGCCCTCTTCTTCCATCTTGGGAACCTTGAAAGTCAAAACCTGGCTAGTTCTGGCATCTGTGTTTGCAGAGCATTCAAAGACACACAGAGCATGAACCTGGGCAAGGAGTGGATTCATGCCTGCCTGGAAAGTACGCTGAGCCTTCCTGATATGAGCAGAGATGAGGTTCAGTCACAAGGAGATGAAGCTGTCCTTTTTCATATGACTGCTCCACGCAGATTAAAGCTGCAGCAGATCAGGCCCAGGTACTAGTGTAGAAATCTGATCCCCGTAGCTCAAACTCCATTGAAAGAAATCTCACAGATATTGGTTTTCAAACAGCCCCAGATTCATTTTTTTTGAGCAGACCTTACTCAATTGTGCTTACTGAGTTGATTCATATTCTCCCTTCTCTCCCACTCTCTCACTAATTTCTGTCTCTATTTCTTCTGCATTTCAGGTTTCTTTGTTATTCTTCTCCTCAGAGTTTAATTTTCTGTGCACCTGCTAACAAATCCTTTATTTGAGGTTTTACATGTTAACTCTTGTCCTCTCTACTTTGCACCCACTAACTTTGTTTGGAGAACTTTGGAAGAAACCAGTGTCTTCTTCTCTTTCACATGAATTGTGTGGTTTGTGTTCCACCTGGACTTAAGTTTGAAAGAGGAACTTTGCTGTTTGGAAAAGTTTCTTGAGACCTAGGAAACAGAACTTGGCAAATGAAACACAAAAGCAAAACAGCATCTTCTTGGTTACTAAGTACAGGGAAATCCATCAGAAACCCTTCCCAGGGAAAGGAAGAGCAGAGAGCACAGCATTAGAAAAGAATCAGAGTGATAAAAGACATACGCGAAGGTGACTGAGCTGGGAAAACACCCATCTTTCTTATTCTAGTGTCTGTATGGGATCAGAGCAACTTCCACTCATGCTATTCATTATGTCGGTATAGAAATAAACAGAATCTCACAAAATCATAACTGCTCCATTTCCAAAATACATTTACTTTCTTGGTAACTGTAGTGGCTCAGTTCTGAGGATTGGTATCTCTTTATGGCAATGCACACTGGCTGGAGAGTTTGCCTCATTTTGCTGGATCCCATCATCTTTCAAGTGGCTACAATTCCCCTGAGTTGGAAGAGAAGGAAAGAGCCTGTGTTAGAGTATGCACTATATTTTGGAAAGAGACTTTATATATTAGCTCAGTATGAGCTAATAACTATGATGTTTTAAATATTATCTCATTTAAATTGAAAACTAATCTTACAGAGTAAGTATAATTTTGCCCATTGGAGAAATGAAAAGCCAAACATGGTAGCAAGGTGAAGAAACAAGAGATTATCTAAAGCTACATAGGCGGTAAGTGGAAGAGCTAAGATGTGGGTGTTGAAAGTGTGACTGTGAATCCTACAATAGACGCCATTACTGAATCGGGAATATACAGTGACAGGACTATACCTCAGTTCTTAGGAGTTTCGTTTTTTCTTCCTGAGAGAAGGCCCTTGATTCTGGTTCTTCAGATGCTCAGGGGCTGTAAAAGCTGGAAAGGATACAGGTAATAACCTTGTTGGCAAGTTACTTTTAATGACCTTTGACAGTGAAACCTTCGTTGATGTATCTGAAGGTAGTTATGGACAAAGCAGTATTTAGAATACACTCTCCCTCCTTCACTCTGGCCATTTATAGCTTGTCCTATAACGTTCTTTTTGTATAACTTTTCCATATATAATATAAACTCATTTGGGGTGATGTTTCTTTTTCTTTGCTTTTGCTTCTTTAATCTACTAAGTCTATGTGTGTGTGTATCTAGGTAAAATAGGTAAAATGTGTTTATCACATAACATTTATTCACCTGTCTATCTCTGTGACAAAATGATGGGAAAAAAAGTTGACAGAAGAAAAATTTATGTTTGCTTACATTTTCAGAGGCCCTAGTCTATCACATATGGCTCTAGAGTTTCTTGCACTCTGTCAAGGAGTAGGCACCAGCGTAAAGCTCTTACCCTATGATCACCAGGAAAGCAGAAAGAGAAAGGGCAGAGGGCCTCCAGAGTCCCAATACCATTTTGAAGGGATAGCCTGGTGATTTTTCTTCAACAGTATCACTTCCTGAAGTTCCTATGAACTTTCTGTCATACAAACAGCTGGGGACTAAGCCTTCAGTGCATGTACCTTTGGGGGACATTTCATGCCCACACCGTGGCATGCTACATAGTATACAGAATGTGACACATTTTGTAAGTACTACTGATTCAGTGATGATGGCCAGACTCTGCAGAAAGAGCTAAGAAGACAACATGAGATTGAGGACAGCTTCGCATGTGCCATGGGAAGTCACCACAGAGTGGCCTTGCTCATTTAAAACAAGTGATTTGTCATGTGCTTACATCGCTCTCTTCTTTGCCTCCCTCAGTCATACTTGCTGTGTTTTCTACTACTCGTGTACATTAAATGTTGACCTTCTTACTGTCCCGTGGTCTCTAGACAAGCAAATACCGTTTACCCATGGGCCTAGCTCATGTTTGCTCGTTACATAGTTGAGGAATGTTTGAAAGTGACTATATGCGGCAGTCTACATCTTCAGATGTTAAATACACTGCAGAAGTCATTTGGCCTGGATAGATGAAACACAATCCTGAGACTCTGGGCTGACACACACGTGAAAGATTTTCATAAATAGAAAATGCGCCATGTGGCATTCTCAGAAACTGTAAATCGGTTCAGTGGTAGAGAATTTTGAATTTCATCCTTTTAGCAAGTTTTTCTTTAAGAGATTTATTTCTTTTAAATGATGTATATGTGTGTGTGTGTGTGTGTCTGTCTGTCTGTCTGTCTGCTCACAGAGGGCAGAGGCAGCAGATTTCCCTGGGCCTAGGCTACAGGCAGTTGTGAGTCACCTGACATAGCCGCTGGGGCCTAAGTTCAGGTTTTCTGCAAGGGAAGTCTACGCTGTGCCACTAATGTCATCTTTCCAGCTTCCTTTTCCGAAGAATTCTTACAAGTAGCAATTAGTCAACAGGAGGAATACCAAGCACATGACACGGACACTGAGATCTCCAAAGGCAGTAGACTTGGCCTCCTTGAAAGACAGATGGTGTGTCATTGAACACATAGACACCATTTAGACGGATGTAATTTTTGAGGTCATAGATGAAAGTCAGCACTATCAGAGGAATACATTATAAAGGGAGTCTCATAGATACTAATAGAAGGGATATTTGCTGCATTCATAGGGCCCAGTCATTCAGGCCAAAACTGGAGAAATTTCCTTTTCTTTTCAAGGTAACACAAATAAAGGGTTTAATGGGCTTCTCTCAATCAGCACAGACTCCAGTCGGGCAGTGAGTGGCTTTTCCTCCAGTAATGCAGATCCCTGCAGGAACTGGCTGCTGGCTTAGAAATGGAAGTGCGAGAGAAGAGCTGCTCCGGGCTGAATAATTATTTCATGTCTGATCCCTAAGTCTAATACCAAGCGAGCGAAGCAAACCCTTTAGTATAACAAATACTCACATTATGCCTATAGGAGCAAAGAGACAAATAGGAAGAGGCAGCCAATTCTGTTGCCAAGGCTGACGCCAGTGAGGATTGCCAGGGGGCATTTGCTGTGGCTAACAACAAAGCCGACTTTCACCTAGTGTTTGGGCATGTTTAGCTTCTTAAACTGGCCCCCCACAAGAAAGATGCTACTCGACTGGATATTAGGACCACTCTGCTTCAAGCCTGAACGTGATGTTTGGTAAATTGATTTCCATTTTTACTAACTAAAAGCTACTCCACTAATGCGAACATGATTTCTATGTACCATATGGGCACATGGATATTTTCTAATTTAGTAGCTTGACTCTTCTCTGTTCAGCTTTATATGAAGACATTTTATTACAATTATTTATTCTGCCGCTGGCTGAAGCAAACAGCTATTTGTTGAAAGGTTAAATGATGAGAGCTGATGACTTCCCCTCCTGCTTGGGGGAGCGAAAGCAGATATGTCACCCGCATTATTTCAATTATGTTCCAGGAAGCAAGGGTGTCAGGAAAGAGTGTGGCTTGCCGCTTTGATCAAAGGATAGTGGTAAAGAAGGGCTGGCGTTCACCACCTTTGTCTCATAGTCTGACAGAGCTGGAAGGACCTCAGGGACCACTGATTAAAATGGTTAGTTTTAGAAAGTAGAAGGTCTGGGAAGAAAGAGTGGGTCCCTCAAGACCACTCATCTGTGGGCACATTTCAGAAAGTCTGAGTTGCCCCACGGAACCTCCTTTTCTCTGTATTTCTACATGCAGATCGTATTGTTTTGCCCTGATGAGTAGTCAGGGTGCTTTCAAAAATATACCTGGTGAAAAAAAAATAGAATAGAATGTATATATCATTTTTAGGGGAAACAAAAAGGATCATCAATGACCTATTACCTAGAAGAATATGGGGTTGATATGCTACTAACATGGTCCATCTATATCAACAACTTAGTTTCCTGAGACCACTTTGTCCTTGTTATCATCCGTATACTGTATGTTTCAAACGTTGTGTGTGGCAGCTTAGTCTCCAAAGCAGTGGTTTGAGGAGGTGACTCCTCTGGGAAAATATTAAGCCTTAAGTACCCCATCTTCGTGAATGAGGTTGAAACCATTATCAATATGGTCTCAGAGGGGTCCATTCACTCCTTGCCAAAGAATAGGGCTAGAGAACATTGTCTATAAGTCAGAAAGCAGCTGCCCGAATGTATGGACACTTTGACTTGCAACCTGTAAAGTTGTGAGAAATACATAGGCAGTATTTACCTCTTAAGAACTCTGAGGTGCTTGCTATGGTAACCTGAATGGAATTGGGTTTTAGGGAGTCTTCTGTCTTGCTTAGGCACTGTTGAGGACAGTGTAGCGGAAATGCTCCATGCTAGAGCCAAACTCTTGTCTATTGGGTCAAAGGATAACTGCCCATCCCATCTCCTTCTCCCTCTTTATTCTTTTCCATTTCCCCACCTTCTTTCCTCCTATCCAGACTCAAATCGATGAGGTGTGACTTTACAGATGACTGATATCTGACTCTCTTCTCTCTCTCTCTCTCTCTCTCTCTCTCTCTCTCTCTCTCCACACACATATATACATACATGCATAAATACAAACATAAATAAATAAATGTAGGCAGATTTTTCTTTGGGCCATCAGCTCACGAAAAAAACAACTTGGAGACATTATTAATTATGAAAGTTTGGCTTTAGTTTAGGCTTGTTCCTATTTCTCACAACTTAAGTTAACCCAAATCTTCTAATTTATGCTCCTTTACATGACTTGGTTACCTTTATACTACCCATCCTGCTTCCTTTCCTTCTGGCTGGTGACTCTGCTTTCTTCTTCTCCCATCCTCTCTGTCCCCAGAAGTCCCACCTAAACCCCCTGCTTAACTATTGGCTATTTAGCTTTTTATTGTTAAACTGTGTGACATATCTTCACACAGTGTAAAATAATATTCCACAACATATAAACACACAGAGGGGGGATCTATAGTTTTAAGTAATATTTTTCCCACTGGATGGTTTCTTGGAGTAGTTATGACTTGAATTTTAATCAAAAAGTAGAAATGCTGTATAACCAAAGAGGACCAGGGAGCACATTTCAGAGAAGAGATACGGAAACTAGCATGATATGTAAGAGATGGAGTCAGGCTGTTATTGGGAGACATGGTGTGCTAGCTTCATTTGCCTCAAGGACACAGACAATGGCCAGAGTGGAATATATCCAGGTAATAGAAAAGGTATGTTAAAATTTATCCTGAAAAATTCAGACTCAGTACTCTTGGTAGATAAGCTGGGGTTACATGTACAATTAGTTCCTGTCAAGAATTAAACAGGATTACATGTAAGATGGCAATCATTGTTTTTTGACTGGTGACTTGCAGAGAGAGCTCTCTCTTTCCCCAACTCCCACATCCATCTGGCCCCAACCTTATTCTCTGTCAATCTAAGTCAAATTTAAAATGAGAAAAAAAATTGTGTCATTGAAGTTGTCTATTTTTTGCTAGTTATGTCTAGCTCCTTAACACTGTCTATGATTAAATCAAATGTTCAAATAAGTGCTAATGGTCTTATTGTGATTTAAGTTACAACATTTGGAGACTCATTCAACACATGTTCAACATATATTTGCTCTCTTTCTGTATGTCTGAAATTAGGAAAGCACCTGGGACTTAGAACAAAAATAAAGTGGGGAGAGGCTCAAGCTCAATTTTAAGCCACTAAATCAGTGTTTCTCAACCTGTGGGTCAGGACCCCTTTGGGAACTATAATGACCCTTCCACAGAGGTCTCACATCAGATATCATGTATATCAGATATTTACATTAAGAATCATAACTCCCACATCAAAATTATAATTACGAAGTAACATTGAAATGATTTATGGTTGGTGGGAAGGAGGTCAACACAGCATGACAAACTGTATGAAAGGGTGGAAGCCTTAGGGAGGTTGAGAAAACTCAACCTAGAGGAAATAAATATTGGGAAATATTTCAACAGTGATGTCAGAAGCCCAAGCAGTAAAGTCACACAAAGGGTAGGTGTCTGGGGTGGGGGAGTACAGGCTTCTGAGGTGCTTGCTGATTGACAACCTCTTTCTCTTGTGCTGGAGATTCTGTTCCTTCCTGCTTTTCCAAAGTCTTTATGTTCTCCTCTCCTTGCCTTTCTCTGATGTTCCTCTTTCAATAAGATTGCTGGCACTGGTGTATTAAACACATGCAACATCTTTGCTACCTTAAAAAGAAATTGGTTTGAGGAGATGGCTTAGTCAGTGCCGTGTTTGTCCCTCTTGAGTTCAGTCCTCAATGGAGGAGGAGGAGGAGGAGGAAGAAGAAGAGGAGGAGGAGGAGGAAGAGGAGGA
>LOJH01044685.1:6130-19871 GCA_001685095.1 Ellobius talpinus | reverse complement strand
TTTTAATAACAATAAAAAAGTGTCTGAAATAAAAAAAAATAAAAATAAAAAAAAAGAAAAGCTGGCAAGAAACAAGCCAAGGCAAGGCCTATGTATGTTTATTAGGAACTGGATGGCGGGCCACCCAAAAAGGCCCAAAGAATAAAAAACAAACAAACAACAATAAAAAAAATCACACAATACATAGGACCTTGGACTCAGGCACTAATGGGTTTGTCGGGAGCCATAGTGAAAACTTCAGGCCCCAGGTTAAGCCGACACAACTCAGGTCCCGATAGTATATGGACAGCTGCTATCCCTCTCTCAAAATGCACACTGGAACCTCTGAGACCGCTTGCTAACTTGATTTAGAACTGTCCTTTCCCAGAGGCAGTTACAGAATCCATGACCGTCAGACCTATACCTGGGTCACAGCCTTGCAGAAAGAAATTAATCTGAAGCAGCAGTGCACCCCTCCCAATCAAACAGACCTAAGTCTGGTTTCAGGAGATACTCATGAGCCAGCAAGATACTCATGAGTTCAGAAGAGAAGAATTCACGGCCAAGCATGACTATCCTAGTTCTGTCCTGGGGATCCTTGTGCTGGGAGGCGGGAGCTGACTCCCACAAGTTGCCCTCCAATTTCCACAGGCACGCACTGGCACTTCACCTATTATCCCTAGACTTTCATGACTGTAAACATCAAAGACAGACCGATGTCATTTCCAGCTCAGACCACCAGGAGCAGCTTGCCTGAGTGACCTCCTCTGTCCCATGCGTTTCCCCTTGCTTTCCCACCGACAGCCTTCCACGGCAGCAGCAGGCGAAAAGGCTATACCTGGGCCAGACACTGAGCTGACCGCTGAGCCCGAATTACAGTAGATCCAGCCCTCCCCAGCTGTGTCTGCTTGTCTTGAAGCTCTACGATCCAAAAGCTACACATATATAATAGATACCTGTGCTTTGACTTTTCGAGAGAGGCTTTCTTGGCCTAGCTATTTAACAGCATGTTGCTGCCTTGGGATGCTGGGCAGTAACGGGATCTGCAGTTGCTGGCCATCCCCACAGTCACAGGGGAGCTGACCATGCTACAGCCCACATCACTAAGCTAGGTCTAGTAGGTTAGGCATATTCATGCGTTTTGACTTACAACAGTTTTATCAGGAAATGATCACAGGGGGAACTGAAAAGCATCTGTTTTGTGATAGACAATATTACCAGCCCCATTTTACATAGGGAATTGTGAGCCAGAGAAAGGAAGTCACCCACCTGAGGGTGAGATGAAAAGCAGACAGTACTCTCATAGGCAATTGGCTCCAATCAGCTTCTATTGAGACCTACTATGTGCATGTGACAAAAATCACCACACAGAATCAATATTTGGAACATGTGTATTTATATTATGTCCAAAAATCAATTTCCCCCTTTTCCCCAGAAGCCAACAGGGGGTGGGAGAGCCATCACAGGACTATTTGAATCTCGTTTGTCAATATTCTTTATACCTGCCAAAGAGAACATTCAGTGATCGTACAAGGAGATGCTGCTCTGTGCACAATACCTCCTATTAGCACAGAATCAATGGCTCCAGGCTTGGGGCAGGAGCATTGTGTCTTTTAAGGAAAGAAAAAGCTGTATCCTTTGAGGTTCGTAAGCCTGCTGATTGGATTTTCATCCTATTGTGAGGTGTGCAGCGTCCTTCCCGCCCCATGGCAATCCCGCACATTACCCAGCTGATGTGGACTTCGGGGAAAGAAAGACAAAGCTGTTGTGTGAGGCATGAGTCTCCCTTTACAAACGGAGCAGGGGGTGGGAGGGACCGGTCAGCAGGAATGCTGGGCAGGGGAGGGCTAGTGCCCTCACTGCATAGCAAGCCCTGGGAAGCACGGTTGTTGTTCTAGGGGCACCAAAGCACGGTGCTTTAGAGCACAGATTCCTGCCCAGAATGGCTGGGATCAACTCCCACCACACAGGGGCTCTGTAACCTGCCATTCATTGCCTAGTATCTCTGTGCCTCATTCCCTGGGTTAAGGACTATGGGAGTTCACACAGCGCAGGCATCCTCCAATACCAAGGAAGATTGGATCCAGAACCTCCACAAACACCAAATTACTTGGGAGTTCAGATGCCTCATATAAAATGTCGCCGTATTTACATAGTATTTACCCATGCACATCTTGCAGTATACTTCAAACCCTCTTTGAAGTGAAGTAATTATAAAGTGTACTCCATGAGTTCTGTGAATAGCTTATATACTGTGCTGTGGGGGCTGATGGCAAGAACAGAAGTCTGCTCATTCAGGACCTGATGTGGTTCTTGTCATTTTCTTTTTGCGGTGTGGGGGACTGAACTTGGGGCTCCTTTTGCGAATATTACTGAACTGAAGCTGGTTGAGCCCATGGATGTAGGACCCACAGATTCAGGTGACTTCACGGCTACAGGGACTGACACCATGTCCAGCAAGGACCAGGGCTTTGTTTACACTATCCATTACTACAAGTTCTGATGACTCACAAAACCTAATGTCCAGAAAAGCAGAAGACATGAAGCTGTGTGGGATTTCACTTCCCCGCTAAACATACCACTTTCTAAAAATAGTGTTGTGGTGGCCTTCTGGGACACAAAGCACCAAGGTGACGCTCCCTTCTCTCATCCAATCCCATCCATCCTCCGGATCCCCTGAGATCCATGGCTGACTGTTCCAGCCCCAGAACCTCCATAGCCCAGCCCAGCTGTTCTCTGATGACAGGGGAGCCATCCTGGCCCTTGCTTCTCCTCCTGTCCCAGCGTATCCTCCTACATGACCCCATCTTCCCCTGAGCTGAGCCCACACACTGGGGTGCATATGGCCACTGCTCATCTTCAGCACAGCTCCCAGGTGTGGCCTCCAGCTTTGGTGGGCCTCTTCTGACATTGGCCAGAGCTCTGCTTAAGCACAGCTCAGCGTGACTCCTGTTCCTGATCTGCCCTTCCATATCCCCCCTCCCTCCATCCCCCCTCCCCCGCTGCCCATGAGGCACCATGGCTTGTGAGAAGCTGGGTACTTCTCACTCCAATTTCAGAATTAACACATTGGCCTCCCCCTCCAAGGTTCCAACTAGGGTGGGGAACCACTAGGCCTAGGGCTCAAGAGTCCTGTGGGCCTTTACCTGACAGCCATCATTAAATACTCTATATTAAAATGTATAATATATATCATTAAATTTTTGGATAAAGAAACAGAAAACTCAAAAGCACCATGAAAAAGTCATTGATAGAATTAGCTGCTTCTCTCATCATTTGTGACCAAGTAACTGACCAAAAAAAAAAAAACTCTTCCACAAGGGTTATTTGGGTCCTCATGTCTCAGGGGATATAGCCTGTGGGTGGGCATGGCCCCATCAGTGGTGGTGGGAGCTTGCAGGGGGAGTTGGTTCACATCTTGGCAGATCAGGAAGCAGAGTGCTTAGACAGGAACAGTTTAGGCAGAAGCAGAGAGTTCAGGGTAGAAGCAGGGCCAGAAGTGGGATGAGGCTCTATTCCTCAAAGTCCAGCCCACTGCCTCACCTCCATCTGTCACACTTCCCATCCCAGAAGTTCCAGAACCTCTCAAGATAAAAATCACTAGCCAGGGAGCCGTTTTCAGACACTGGAATCTGCGAGGGCACTTCAGAACCTAACAGGAGGTTTGCAACAGTCCAGAGTTAGGCAAACCTAACAATATGGGTCTGTTGTTTTGAGAGACACGTTAGACACATGAGCTCAGCTACACCCACAGAGAGGAACAGTCACTACCACCCCCAGCTGGTAACACAAAGTGTGGAGTCCCCACTTTGTAATTTAGACACATAGGTCTGTGAAGTAGATGGGCATAGATCCTGGTCATGGGAGACATTATGTATCAACTGGGCAAGGCTGTGATGATGTCCTGTTACCTGACCGAAATACCTCATGAGATGCTATAGAAGGTATTGTCTGGATGTGACTTAACCTCTCAGTCAGTCTCTTTTAGGAAAGCCGATTACTTTCCTTAATATGGATGGAATTCATGAAGTCAGTTAAAGGGTTAAGAGCAGCACTGAGGCTTTCCCAAAGGAGGAAGCACTGGGCCTGGAGACTTGAGAGTTCCGCATGGAGGCCCTGCCTGCTCATCAGCTCGCCTGTACATCATCCCACCTGTGTATTCACCCCCTTAATCATGAGCTCTTCTGTTAATCAGCCCCACCTCTGCATCATCAGTGCCGGTGCTATCAGCCCTACCCACACATTGGACTTCCTGGCCTGTCTGGCCGGTCCTGCAAATTGCAGACTCATGATTGCAACCACAACTGTTACTTGAATTCTGCCCTAACGGAGCTCAGACTTGCCATATTCTGTAACAGCATGAGCTAACCCATTTGAAACTCTATCTATCTATCTCTCATCTATCTACCTACTATCTATCCCTCATCTATCTATCTTACTGGTTCTATTTCTCTGGAGAATTCTGAGTCTTTGAAAAGCAAAATGTCAGGGCTGCTCTGAGACCCTTTGATGGAGCTACAGCAGACCAGAGATCAAAAGAAAAGAAGGAATGGCCACATTGCCACAGGGGCTCTGATCATTTTGGTGCACTCTTTTCTGTTCTAACAGGGGAGCACATTACAGCACCTTCTATGGCCTGCACAGCGGACCCTGTGCTGACCCCAGATAGAATCGGTCCCCCAGCCAGAGCAAGTAGATCCTGTGCCTAGCAGAGGCAAGGTCATAGACAGCAGAGCCAAGAACAGCCTGTGAGGAGAAACGGGGCATTGAGCCAACAGGAAGAGGTCAGTCTAGTGGCTAAGTTTTCTCACAGCAAGAGTGGCTGCACCCTGTTTGCAATTGAGGAGTTGGGAGACAGTTGAGGAGTTGGGAGAAGGAGGGGGTCCATTGTAGGCTTATGTAAGCCATGGAGAAGAGATATGCTTGGCATCTAGAAGCTGGAACTCTACTCAGAGGTGACCATGAGAACACGAACTTCCTGGAATATGTAATGGTTTGGCCCTCCCCCTGGGAGTCAGGATAGCATGCTTGCAGAAACTTGAGTTAAATCCCGAGGGACAGCTGCTTCCACACTCTAAGAGATACAGATGGGAGAAGCTACGAGAAAGAAATTTCACAGAGCAAGAACATGACAGTCCCCTTGCACGAGCCGCCTCATGGAAGACTGGGTGTAGTGTAAGCACGGTGCTCTGCTGAGGCCGTTCTTGGAGCTCTGGTCATTTCCTTGACCCTGGCTTACTTGTAGCCTTCACTATTGTTGATGCCTTTACCTGTCTTGGGAAGGTAGGCAAGGTGAGTTAAGGGGTGTTAGCTCCACCCTCATAGCCTCCCTGTCCCCTAAATGTCATTTTCAGGACTGTGCTAGGAGAAGAGGAGAGGAGAGTGCAGGGAAGGGTAGCGTATTCTTGACTGACAGGTGGTTCAGGTCAAGAAAATGAAGTACCATTTCCACCAGCCAGGCGATGCTCTGTGTATCTAAGAGGCTACCAGCCCTCAGCCAGAGCAGGGCCAAGTGGCAACCAGAGGGACACTGGGAAGAGAGGCTAGAGCCTTGAGAACCCCAAATTCTTCAACCTCTTCCAGGACCTAAGGTATTACAAGGCAGGCATTGGACAGATGAGAAACCTGAGACCCTGAAGCTAGAGCCACTTTCCAAGGGCTACCAGGGAATAAATTGTTGAAAGGACTGGAATCCTTCATTCCTGGCCATCCTCTGGGCCAAGTGGAATAGGCAGCAGACAAATCTCCCAAGCTGCTGGCTTTATGGTTCCACCCCCTACTTAATCTTGCTGGCTACCAGTACAGCACACTGCTGTGGCATGCTAGTTCATATCATCTCTCCACCAGACTGGGCAGTTTATGATGATTACAGACATTTCTTGGATCGGGAAGTTCAAGGTTGAGGGACTCTCCCCCGTCTTCATATGCAGAGGGCTTTACATGGGAGAAAGTGAGGGAGCTTGTAAGCTCAGGTCTCTCGTCTCAAAGCCACCGGTACCAACATGGGGGTCCGTCTTCATGACCTCATCTAACTCTAATGACCTCCCAAAGGCTGCCCTTCAAATACCGCCAGTGCACAGATGTGGGGATTATCTTAGGTAAGATCTCTATTGCTGTGATAAAATGCTATAGGTTTATTTCATCTTCCAGCTTCTAATTCCATCATTCAGAGACGTCAAGGCAGGAACCTGCAGACAGGAACTGATCCATAGACCTTGAGGAATGCTACTTACTGGCTTGTCCCACATGGCTTCCTCAGACTGCTTTGAGACAGCACCCAGCCCCATCTGCCAAGGGATGGCACCACTCACAGGAGCTGAGCCCTCCCACATCAATCGCCAATCAAGACTTGCCTACAGGCCAAGCCTATGAAGGTATTTTTCTCAATTAAGATTCCTTCTTTCCCAGATGACCCTAACCTATGTCAAGCTGACATGAAAACTGGCCAGCATAATTACGTTTCCAATACACGAACGTTGGGTACACTATCAAAACATGCATGGTGACTGGCTTCTTTCCTTTGACACTCTCCTTTGTCCTCCCATCGTCCAAGGAGAGTGCAGCCTTCCAAACACAGGCAACTACTGGTGATTGGTTTTGCTCTTTTGGATCTTTACTCATTTTGGTCTTTGGGGGCCTACCACCCAGCACCCAAATAAATCACACAGGGGACTTATCATTACTTATAAACACCCAGCTTTGACTTATTTCTCACCAGCTTTTCTTAAATTATCCCATCTATCTTTGGCCCCCCAGGGCTTTTATCTTTCTCTATTTCTGTATACCTTTTCTTTCCTTCTTACTCCGTGTCTGGCTGGGTGGCTGGGTGACTGACCCCTGAAGTTCTCCTCCTTCCTCTCTCATTCCCAGATCCCTTTTCTCTCCCTGATTTCTCCTCATATTTACCCTCTCTGCCTGCCAACCCCACTCTCTCCTGCCTCGCTATTGGCTGTTCAGCTCTTTATTAGATCATCAGGTGTTTCAGACAGGCACATTAACACAGCTTCAGAGTTAAACAAAGGCAACATAAGCAAAAGTAGCATATTTATTCCCCAGCAGTCAACTCCTTTTCTAATGGGGAATTAGAAAAGGCCCTGCCTGGCCAGTGCGATCCCACCTGCCCACAATCTTTAACCAACATCTTTCAAAAACGCCTCCAAGCCACTGGGCCTGGCATTTGCCCAATGAAGACCAAACCGAAACCCTGCCAGACACACAGGACTCTCACTTCTACTGACCTGAGGTCTCAGGTTCCTGACCTCTGGGGACCTCAAGTCCAAGGCCCAATAAGTCACTACACAGCGAAGAGTCTGGCCCCCAAATCATAAGGGGCTTTGTCTGGACTCCTGTCACTGCAGGTGAGTGAACCGAATGGCTGTGGAGGCCCTTTCCAGCTCATGACCTCTGGGGAGTCACATCCTGTCCTAGTTAGGATTCCTATTTCTGTGAAGAAACATCTTGACCATGGTAACATTTAATTGAGGTTGGCTTACAGGTCAGAGGTTTAGTCCATTATCATCATGGCAAGAAACTTAGTAGCATGCAGGCAGACATGCTGCTGGAGAAGTCATTGAGAGTCCTAAATCTTGATCCACAAGCAGCAGAAGAGCAGGTGACAGTAGGACTTGGTTGAGCATCTGAAACTTCAAGGTCTATCCCCATAGTAGCAGACTTCCTCCAACAAGGCCACTTCCTAACAGTGCCACTCCCTACGGACTAAGCATCCAAAGACTTGAGTCTAGGAGTCTATGGGGATCATTCCTATTCAGCCCCTTCACCCATATTTTGCACTGAATGTGTGCCCCCCACATAAAAGTCTACTTGCAGAAGTCCTAACTGCCAAGGAAATGGAGTTGGAGGTGGAGCCTTCAGAAGGTAAGGGAATTATTATTTAGATGGCATCCTCACAAGAGGGTCAGTGACTTTAACTTTACAGCTTGCCTATGTGTGAGGACACAAGGGAATCAGTCTACAAACCAGAAGGTAGGTCCACACCCAGGGTCTGCTAGAACTTTCATCTTGACTGTCTCAGCTCTAAAACCGAGAGCTAAATGTCTGTGGTTTAAACTCAGAGGCATTTTGATAGCACTGAGGCAATCCAGAAGAGAGTCCTCACAGGCAAACCAGTCTTGGCCTGGCCTCTTGACCCTGGTGACCCATTCTTCCATCGCCACAGCCCTCTAGCTGCCTTCTCTCACCCATAAGGGGTCAGCTCCCTGCAGCCTCCCCCCACTTTCCTGATCCACGGTCTGGTCATCATCCTCACGTCATCCTGTGGTCTTGGTCTGGTAACTTGTCAAGCTACCAAGCTGCAGCAGTCAGTGTCTTCTTGCCCTCCCTGCACCCTCCACATAAGAGTTACTCAATAAATAAACTAGTATTAAATTCCAATGGTGACTGTCTTCCAAGCTCCTGCTGGAGTCCAGAAAAGGTGGGAGCAGAGTCCTACTGTGTGATGGGCTCCTGCGGTCCCTCTGTCCCTCACTCTTCCATGCCTCTTGCTTTGAACTCCCATGCATCCAGGCACCCAGCAAACACTTGCTAAGGCATGCTCTCTTCTGGGAACCCCTGGCTGTATTTTGCATGAGGTCTTGAGCATAGTAGTGTCTAGTGTTATTGGCTGTGAGAAGAAAAGGCCACAGGCCTGAAGCATATACTGATGTTTCAGTCAAGAAGGGGCCACCTTTATATCCTTTGATGGCATTGTAGCCAACTTAGTATACTTCGTGGGGATTGCACAACAATAAAGTCACCTCACCACGCATTTCTGAGTATGCTCCCATTATAAAGTAATGCATAGCCATAAATAACCACATTCCTTCCCATTTCTTAGGGACGGTATCCACAGAGGTTCCTTCTTGCTCTTCCCACTACCCTCTAGGAGACAGATTCCTTTACTACTTTATAAGTTAAGGAACTAAAGTAGAAAAGATAGAAGAAACACGCTGTGCACCACAGGGCCACAGTAACCAGTAGAGCAGGGGCAGAGGCAGGTCCTGCAGAGAGGATCCTGCCCTGCCCTTGGGATCCCTTCTACTGGCTTCTGCCAAGCCCAGGTTTTGGGCCCTGCTCCTAGGAGGAGCTTACACATGAGACAAGGGAACAACTGTGAAACCACAAACATGACAACTGGAGTCCGGCTCAAGTGCCACTCCAGGACCAGAGCACAAACCCATCCAGAAAACAGGAGCTCTGCAGCTGTTCCCAGGCACGAAGTCCAAGATTGCTTTGTAAGCCGGTAAAGCCTCTGCCAAGGCTAAATCTATTGCTGCTAATCAAATATGGTGGCTGGTTCATCTTTAAAGACGAATATCAGCAGAATCGCATCACGGCTCGTGCTTAGACCCAGTGTTCCTGGACCAAGATCTGAGGAGAGGTAGGGGAATATTCCATGGAAACTTTGGGAAAAAAATAAAAATAAGCAAAATCAGTGCCTATTCTCTCATCATTGCTATGGAATTATACCTGAAATTTCACAGCAGAACAGCCTGAATCTGAGGTTAAATCTGTGTGGCTCCAACTAGCATAACAACTTCACACATCTGGGCATGCCACCTGGCAGCAGGTGGGGGCAAGGTGAGGGGGACTCCTCAGTGTGACTCAGGGTCCTCCCTGGCTGTGATGCCTGGTGCTAGAGGAGAGCTGGGCTAGTGGTGTCTTAAGGGCAGTCGGGTGTCTGATTACCATTGGTCCTGCCTTTCCTGAGACTCAGTGTTGAGTGGAGAGGGCTATCTGACATCTGAGCCTACTCTGCCTTCTTCTCTTCAAGCTCTGCCTCCAACCCAAGACCACCCTGCTGCCTAAGTAGGTGTCCTGAACACTGACCCCCTCTGCTCCAAGACATGTGTAACCCAAAGTCCCCAAGTCCCTAGTTCTCAAAGTCACCTTTTCCTTTCATGGCCACAAACAACGACCCAGCCATGTTCTTATCCTCGTAACAGAAAGCTGACTCTATCCTGAAAGGGCGGGTTCCAAGGCTTGTGGACAGTGTATCGTAGCTTCTTCCTGGAATACTTTTACACTGGATTCCCCAAACATTCCTCTGAATTTCTCAGAACTCCCTAGGGGATGAGCGTATACGAATCATATACAAACGACCCTAGCGACAGGGAAAACTCGTTGGAAAGCTCCCTCACTGGGGGCAAGGCAGGACTGGCTTCTGGTCTGACTGAAACTAGGGCTCAAAAGTCACATGACCTTCTCCCCATCTTCTCTGCTCCCCTATGTGTGGAGACTCACACTGAAGATTTGACTTTAGCAACACAGCCGCTGATTGTGTGTGTGTGTGTGTGTGTGTATGTTTGTGTGTGTGTGTGTGTGTGTTAGGTGGTTGGCGGAATGGGGGAAAGGACTCTTTGGACTCCCGAAGCGGGACCTGATGAGGTGAATAATGATTAGCTGTCCATTCCCCTACTAAGTAATTGTGGATGGTAGAGTAAGGCCATCTCACTGATCCCAGCCCAGTCAGCACACTGAGAGGACCATAGCAAGCCATCTGCCAGACAGATGACATGGCTGGAGAAGAACATGCATTCCCAAGGGGAAGCAGAGGCTCTTGGGAGGTGGGACACTTGGAATTTATGACATCCATGGCCCTCTAAAAACCAACTGTGTATCAGATACATAGTATTCTGTGGTGTTAAAATACCACAGTGGGGGGAGTTAAGAAGCAGGTATCTAAGTAAGGACGATGGCAAACCAGACAGCACTTGGAAGACTAAGGTAGGAAGACTGCAATATTGAGGCCAATGTGGGTTGCTTACATAGAAAGGACCAGTCTCAAGAAGAAGAAGGAGGAGGGGATATGAGGGGGTAGGAGGGGGAAGAGGAGGAGGGGGAGATTAAGAGGAAAAGAGAAACCTACAACAGTCCTGGCTTGTTCCATCCTCTATGGCTGTAACAGAAGCCCTGAGTCTGGGTAAGTAATGAAGGATGGAAGTCTGTGTCCTGTGGTTCCACCATCTGGGAAGCCCCGGAGCCTAGCAGTGGCATCTGGTGAGGACTTTCTGCTGTACCATTACATGCATGACAGAGGGCGTCCCATGATACACCACAAGAGGCCCAGACAGCTCACAGTAAAGACAAGGTCATTTCTGATGAGGAAACCCATACCATGCATCCACACATGGGTTAGCCCATGTCTTTCTGACTCACTTCTCAGTCTCCCAGACTGTCACCTTCACTACCAAGTTCCACAAGTGAAGTTGGGATGTGGGTACAGTTAGTTAAACCACAACACCTCTTTAGAAGAATAATCATGAAGCCTGACAGTGGCGGCCCATGCCTTTAATCCCAGCACTCGGAGGCAGAGCAGGCAGATCTCTGTGAGTTTGAGACTAGCCTGGTCTGCAGAGGGGGTTCCAGGACAGCCAGGACTGTTAAATTAAAAAACCCTGTCTTGAAAAGGGAATAACCACAAGGGAAGAGTGGTGATGTAGTACTTCCAGGAAGACACCATTCTGGGACAACAATGTTGAGTTCATCTTCTGACTTCTTGCCTCTACTGACCTTTCCCAACATTGTATTCCCCATGAAGAGCACAGTGTAGTGCCTCTTCCTGGTTCCCCAAGTCCTCCCAATGTGACTTTGTATCAGATAGTCTTTGAGAAAATGAGGGTTAGTGAAGACCAATGTTCACCTGCACTGACCACGTGCATCACACGCGCTGACCACGGCATCACACACACTGCTCATGGGCATCACACGCACTGCTCACTGGCATCACACACGCTGGCCACGGGCGTCACACGCACTGGCCACGGGCGTCACACCTGCTGGCCACGGGCATCACACGCGCTGACCACGGGCGTCACACGGCGTCACACGCGCTGGCCACGGACATCACACGCACTGGCCATGGGCGTCACATGCGCTGACCACGGGCGTCACATGCACTGGCCATGGACATCTCTCCCTAACCCCCTTTTGCTCCTTACATGTGACTTCAGTTCTGTCCCCATTTCTGATACTTCCTCTCTATAGCACAGACACCAAACCTCCACCCCTCCTTCCTCAGTCTAGTCCTTTCTGCCTCTTTGCTTTATGAAGGCAATTGCGAAAAGGTGGCTAAGTCAGGGAACCTAGGAGGCGCATGGCTGTTTGTTTGCTATTGCTGTAACTTGCTTCTTTTCAGCGTGTTCTACCCAGAAGGTCAAATTCAGACCTCTCTGCTCTCTGACCACATAGCTTCCCCAGGACTGTTCCCCTGGGGGTGTTTGCCTTGTACAACTTCTCTAGGATGGGTTTTGTTTTATTTTATTTTTCTGAAAATAAAAATATTTTTAAAAATAAAAATAAGCAAAAAATAAGGAATAGGTAAAAACACTAAAAATTGGAAAGACATCCCACGCTCAAGGATTGGTAGTTTTAACATTGTGAAAATGACTTTTTTACCAAAAACTATTTATAGATTCAGTGTATTCCCAATCAGAACCTTCATCTCAGTCTTCACAGAAATAGAAAAGAAAACTATCCTAAAATTTATATGAAACCACAAAAGGCCCCCAAATAGGAAAAAAAAAGTCCTGTGCAAAAGAGCAATGCTGAAGGAATAGCATTCCAGATCTTAAGATTTATTATAGAGCCACAGTAATAAAAACAATATGGTATAAACACAAAACAGACCCATAGACCAATGGAATATAAGTAAAGACCTGAACACAAGTACATGTAACTTCAGTCATTTAATATTTGACAAATATGGTAAACACATATGCTGGAGAAAAGAAAAAGTCCTGGAAAAACTGGATGACTACAAACCAAAGAGTGAAATTAGACCTGTATCTCTCACCTTGCACAAAAACTAACTCCAACTGGATCGAAGACCTAAACCTGAAACCTAAAACCCTGAAACTGCTAGGAGAAAACAAGAGGGTAGAGGTGCAGGGGAGTGGAGAGAATAGCACTCCATTTCCCAAGAGTTAAGGCCAAAGTTGACAAAAATTCAAAACTAAAATGTTTCTGCACCTCTAAAGAAACTACCAACCAGGTAAGGGGAAGCCCATGGAATGGGATCTTATCTTTGTCAGCTTTACAATTGACAGAGAATTAATAGCCAGAATCCATAAAGAACTCAAAAACAAAGAGTAGAAAAAAACAAATGTCCTACTCAAAAATTGGACCTCGGCCATGAATACACAGATAGTTCTCAGAAGAAGAAGAGGAGGAGGAGGAATAAGAGGGGGAGGAAGAAGAAGAGGAGAGGGAAGAGGAAGAATAAGGAGAAGGAGAAGAAGTAGTAGAAGAAGAAATTGTCTAGGAAATATTTCAGAAAATAATCATCATGCTAAGCAATTGGGGAAATGAAAATTGAAGCAACTTTGAGATTTCATCTCACCCCAGTCAGAACAATAAAAGTCAACAGAACAACTCACAGCAGGTGCTGGAGAAGATGTGGGTTTAGGGGGACCCCCCCACACTTCATTGTTGGTGGGACTGCAAACTAGAGAGGCCACTAAGGAAATCAGTGTAGAGAATTCTCGAAAAGTTAAAAATAAATTTACTGTATTGGTGCAGGAGAATTATCTGTATTCTATCAATCATGTATTTTAATAAAACCCTGATTGGCCAGGCAGGAAGTATAGATGGGTCAACCAGACAGGAAGTAGAGGTGGGGCAATGAGAACAGGAGAATGCTGGAAAGGAGGAAGCCCATTCCCCCCATTCCTGCCCAGACCACTGAAGAGGCAACATGTGACCTGCCTGGCTGAGAAAGGTACTGAGCTGTGTGGCTAGCATAGATAAGAATAATGGGTTAATATAA
>LOJH01044684.1:0-10296 GCA_001685095.1 Ellobius talpinus | reverse complement strand
TCTCTCTCTCTCTCTCTCTCTCTCTCTCTCTCTCTCTCCCTCTTCCTCTCTCTCTCCCCTCACCATGCAGGCTCTTGGAATTGAAACCAGACCCGTCAGGCTTGCTGGCAACAACCTCAGAGGCCAAGCCATCTCATCAACCCGTTCTAATTCATCTCTTGAAAAGGCTGCTCTTTCTCTGTCCAATTGCCTGTGTGTCTTCATACATATTAATCATACCTTCATGGATCAAATCCTGAACCCTTGCTTCTGTTTGATTGATCTCTGGATCCTTCTTGTTGACCATGTCCTCTGTCTGGGGATAATTGCAGTTTTATGCTGAATTTTATATCTGGGCAGGATGACACCTCCCAGCTTATTTCTTTTACCTATTCCAATTCCTTTGTCTTTCCATTAAATATAGTCCACCTTTTAAATCTACCAGAGAAGATTCTATTGAGATTTTGATTGACATGTTAAATACATAGTTCATTGCAGGCAGTTGAACTTCTCAGCTTGCTGAGCCTTCGGTCCACAAAGTATGGCCTATCTTTCTGTTTGTGTCTTCACTGACTTCTTGCAAGAACGTTTTGTAGCTTCCGACATAGAGATCCTACACCTCACAACTGCCTTTCTCATAAGATGATCAACCCACATGCAGCAGAATTGCGTCCACACTATAGGCCACTTTCTTAGCTAGGGTTTCTCTGTCTGTGAAGCGACACCATGACCACAGCCTCTCTCAGAAAGGAAAACTTTTCATTAGGGCTGATTTACAGTTCAGACGTTTAGTCCACTATCATCATGGCAGGAAGCATGACGGCCCGAAGGCAGACATAGTGCTGGAGAGGAGCTAAGATTTCTACATCTGGATCCTTAGGCAGCAGAAAGAGAGTGGGCCACTGGGCCTGGCTTCAGCTTCTGAAAGCTCAAAGCCCTTGCTCTGTGACACACTTTCTCCAACAAGGCCAAACCTACTCCAACCAGGCCACACCCACTCCAACCAGGCCACACCCACTCCAACCAGGCCACACCCACTCCAATCAGGCCACACCTACTCCAACCAGGCCACACCTACTCCAACCAGGCCACTTCTGCTCCATCAAGGACACGCCTACTCCAGCCAGGCCACACCCACTCATCCAACAGGGCCATACATACTCCAATAAGGGTATACCAACTCCAACAAGACCATACTTACTCCAATTATTACCTCTAATAATGCCACTCCCTATGAGTCTAAGGGGGCCATTTTCATCCAAACCACCACAGCCACCCTGTTCAGTGAGCTTCCAGAGAGCCGACCTGGCAAGCAGCAAGCCTTGGCCAGTATCTCTGAATGGGACCACTCTGCATTTATCATGCCAGTTCTCTGAGGTGCAGATCCTTCTGGGTACAGATTATTTCCCTTACTCTATGGAGGAGAATGTCAAGCTTTGGAAAGGAAGTATGACAAACGTTCTTCTGTTTTATTCCCCGAATTCTCTCACCCTGGTGTTACTTTTCTGTTGCTCTGATCTGTGACCAAGGCAACGTATAGAAGGCTAGAGAGATGGCTCAACAGTTAAGAGCAAGTACTGTTCTTCCAGGGGACCTGAGTTTGGCTCCCAGCACCCACACCAGGCACTAACTATCCGTAACTCCAGCTCCAGGGGAATCTGATATCCTCTTCTGGCCTCTGTGGGCACCTACATGCATGTAGTCTTCACTCACCTAGTCAAACACATACACATTAGTAGAAATACATTCTTTCTGAAAAAGAAAAAAGAAGAGGAGGAGGAAGAAGGAGCTTATTTTGGGGCTATGGGTCCAGAGAGATAAGAGTGGCAGGCACGGCACCTGGAGCAGGAAGCTAAGAGATCACATCTTCAGCTTCAAACACAAAACAGAGCAAACTGGAAGTGGGGGCAAGGCTCTGAACAATAAACGCCTACCCCCCCATAACATACTTCCTCCAGCAAGGCTGGACCTCCCAAGTGTCTCTAAACAGCGCCACCAACTGGAGGCCATTTGTTTAAATGCCTGCCCCTGCAGGGGACATTTCTCATTCAAACCAACTCCCCCTCTAAGTGTGAACAGGACTCACGAATACAATGAGATATTTGTATCGCTGGATCATGTTCACATCCATGCTATGGAAAACCACCGCGGAAGAGATAGCAGAGGCCTCAGGAAGTTAAGGCCCTCTGTCTCAGGGCTGTGAAGAACATGGAAGTAGATCCCAACTCTCAGATGAGATCACCAGATACCCACACCTTGTTTTAAGCCTCTGGAGACCATGTGGAGAGAACATAGCTGTTCAATGCTCGGACTTCTGACTTACCAAGATGACAGCTAAAACAAACAAACAAACAAACAAAAAACCAACCCAAAGTCGCTACCTGTATCCACGGCTACTGTCTGTGGGTTCAATCAAGCACAGATCAAAGGTAATTCAGTAAAGAAATAGCATCTGTGCAGAACATGTACAGACTGTTTCTTCCTGTCATTATCACCCAAATGACACAGTATTGCAACTGTTGACATCATAACAACTGTGTATTATTATAAGTAATCTAGAGATAATTTAAACTATATGGGAGGGATGTGTGTACAACATGTGTGACCACTACACCATCTTATTTAAGGAACTTGAGGATCCGAAGTACTTGAGAGAGTCTGGAACCAAGCCCCCTCAGATGCTGAGGGACAACTATCATTTTATGCGGCAACAGAAAGCAAACTCAGAGTTGGGGCTGACTGGGCATGTAGCTCCTTTGGTACAGTGCTTATGTAGTGTGCAGGAAGACACCCCCTCACCCCACCTCACCCCGTGCACTACACAAACCGGGCTGGGTAGCACACACCTGTCTTCCAGCACTAGGGAGCAGAAGCAGGAGGATGAGGAAAGAAGTTCAAGGTTATCCTTAGTACTTAGTGAGTTTGAGGTTAGTCTGGGTCACACAGGACTCTCTGTCTTAAAACAAAATGACACTATCCCTTCCCAGAGTCTGGCTGCCAAGTTCTTACTCCCCTTCAGACATATTTTTTTCCAGTTGCCTTCTTAGGGGGGAGGGCATTAGAGCCTTCTCTGTTCTTGCCTTTTGTTTGGATTGGGTTTTCTGTTTGGATCCCAGGTTTAGAGACTCCTTGGTCCATAGCAGTCTTATTAATGGTCTGTACCCTGCCCACTTTTATTGGCACTGTTTGGTTCCATTGGTTCAACTAGTGTAAGAAATGTCCATAAACCCATCTCCCTGAGCAATAGCTCATCCTTCACTACAGCCTGCCTCTAACTCTGCCTTGGGCCCCATCTGTGGTAACGGCTATCTTAATCCCAGGCCCACGTTCCCTTACTTAACACTTTGTATAGCTTAATTACATGCATATGAATTCCATAAAGTTAAGATTTCATATTCAGGGTTTTTAACTTTATTCAAGAGTATCATGCAGAAAACCATTTCTTGGGACCTTTGACTCTTGGTTTCCTGTTGCCAGACCCATCACACTGTGGCATGTTAGGCCACTTGTTTTTGACTGCTGTCTGACATCTCACCATGTGACCACACAGCCACAGGCCACTCATCCTCTCTGCTGTTGGTGGGCACTGGGGCAGACTCCAGATCTCTCTCTTGTGAACAACAGTGCTCTGAACATTTTCACCTAGGCCTCCTGGCTCAGCAGTTGACGTCACAGAGTCAAGTTTTGCTTAAATAAACCAAGGCGGGAGGGTTGTGTACCTTCACCAGAAAAGAAACAGGCCCTTGAAGAAGTTTCTCAACGGGGGCCTGCCCTCTACTACACTCAACGAACAACGGGTCCATGACAGGCTTCCAAGCCCAGCACCCAAGCCAGGGTTGTGGAGCAAGAACTTGAAAAACTACCACCACCAGAAAGCTTCAACATCCCCAGATAGCTGTAAGGAAGCAGGTGACCACAAGGGTAGCTCACTCTGAGTTGTGGGCAGGGATGAGGCACCAAAGTGTCTCTCTGTGCACTTGGGATGGACCATCCCAGAAAGTCACCCCCACTCCTAGCCCCACTCCCATGCCAAACCACACAGGACATGTGGTAGCAGCGAGTATGGCTGGCGAGTGGTCCAGGTGGGAAGTGATTCTCAGCTCCAGGCCTGCCCCTGCCCTGCCAGACTTCTCTGGGGACCCTGGTTGAGTCACCAAACTCTGCGAGGCCAGAGTGTCCTTACAGAGCCCCAGGGAGGTGCACGCCCAGTGAGATAAGAGCTCTGACATCCTTTGGATTGGAGGGAAAGTTCAAGAGGGTGGAGAGCCTGAGAGTAGCACCATGAGTAACAGGAGGGGGGTCCCAAAGTGTGTGGTCACTGTCAAATCAGGGTAGACAATAGCCCCCTTTCAAGGCAGAAGTACCATACCAGTGCCCCTCACCTACACTGTATCAATAGGAGTGGACCACACTTACAGAATCAGGCCCTGCTTAGGGACAGGGAAACCCCAGAATCAGGGACACAGTGTGTGAAAACAGCTAGATTAAAGCCCCAGTTTCTCTCCTTCATAGCATGTGATGAGGCATCTTCTTGGAGGCTTTCAAGTTGGTTTTCTCATCCTTAAAATGAGGACGGCAAGCTGGGTGTAGTGGCTCACTCCTTTGATGCCAGCATTCGGGAGTTAGAAGCAAGAGGATCTCTGTGAAATGAACGCCAGCCTGGTCAACAGAGCAAGGAGACCTTGTGTCTTATTTTTCTATTGCAGTGAAAACACACCATGACCAAGGCAACTTACAAAAGAAAGCATTTAACTTGGGAGCACATGGTTTCAGAGGGTTAGAGTCCATGACCATCTTGGCAGGGAACATGGCTGCAGGCAGGCAGGCATGGAGCTGGAGGAGTAGCTGAGAACTACATCTGACCCACAAGTAAGAGGTAGAGAGAGAGAAAGAGAGAGAGAGAGGAGAGAGAGGGAGGGAGAGAGAGAACTGGGAATGGTGTGGGCTTTTGAAACGTTAAAGTCCACCTCTTCTAACAGGCCACACCTCCTAATTCTTCCCAAACAGCTCCACCAACTGGGAACCAAGTATTTGAACATCTGCACCTCTGGGGACCAGTCTCACTCAGACCAAGTTTCTGTCAGTCTAGCGTCCCACCCAGCACCCCTGTGTCCCCATACCAGAGGCCAGCCAAACAGCTCCCTGCGTACCAGATGTCCTCCCTCCATCACCAAGAGAAGGAAGCAGGACTCTCTCGGAGCCACAGCCGGGACAGATGATCTCAGGTGGGCTTCATGTGAGCTTTGACTTCCCGAGCCCAGAAGAAACAGGTTTTGAGTTCATTCCCCCGACCCACCTCCTAGGCGGGGGAGCCAGGCCCTGCCTTCCTGGGCTCTGCATCATGGACTCCATGTGTTGGCTCTGAGAGCAGTCTTCCAGTGCGCCAAGCTCAAGGCATGAGTCTTGAAGCACATCCTTGGACATCAGAGTTTGGAGTCGCTCATACTTAATTGAGTTGACAGTTCTAAGGCTAGGGATGGAGCTCAGCTGGCAGAGTGCTTGCCTGGCATGCATGAAGCCCTAAGTCCAACCATTTGCAAACATGAGATCAGACATGAGGGGAGGCACCTGGGGAGATGGCTTAGTGAGTAAAAGTGCTTGCTCTACAAATATAGGAACTTGAGTTTGAATGTCCTGCACCAACATTTAAAAAAAAAGGCAATCCAGGCATGACTGACTGTGTTTGTAAACCCCTGGTTCTTGGAGGTAGGAGTACAGATGGGGGTTCACTGAGGTCTGCTTAGCTGGAAAACAGTGAGTTCAGTGGGAAGCAAATATTCAAACGTATGCATGTATGGGGGCCAGTCTCAGTGAAAAGACTGTCTGAAGAGAATAAAGCAGAGAGCAGTGGAGGAAGACCCTTCTGTCTTCCTCTGGCTATATGTGTACAGATGTACACATGCATGGACAGACACATGTACACACACACACACACACACACACACACACGAGCGGGGGGATAAACGACAAACAAAAGATGTCTCTGGTAGCACCTGCACTTGGGAGATGGAGACATCAGAGCCAGAAGCTCAGTCATATTTAGCGATGCAGTGGGTTGGAGATCGTCCTTGGATACATGAGACCCTCCCTATTCAAACCGAAGTGGGCCATTTCACAAGTTACCACTGACGAGACACCAGGGACATCTCTGTCTACTGCAGTGGCCCAGACAGCCTGGTTGGAGCTAGCAGCAGCAGGGACAAGAACAAGCGGAGGCAGCAGCTCCAGGGGTATCTTTCAGGGCCAACTTTTTAGTGTATGAAGTATTTCCCTAGGATGAGAGGAGGCTCGGGGCATGGACATCAGGGTAGAAGATGCCCGCTCAGCTCTGTCCAGCTCAAGAGTCAGGCGGGTTTTGCTACTTGAGTTTCCTGAACCAGGGGGCCTGAGGATGGAAGGAAGCAAACCCATTTCTGCCAGGAACTACAGCCAGACCCCTCCTGAAGAGCCCCCCTCCTGAGTCTGCGGCCCCACACCCACCGCACATATATTCCCTGGCTGGGGCTGTACTTCATTTCTTAAACAGCTCCTTTGGGGTCCTCCACTCTTTCTCCCATCCATTGTCTCCACTTTGTCCCCCCAGGACCGCATCTGGGCACTGCCCTCCCCACAATCCGTCCCCAGACATCAGCACTGGTTTTCCAGGCCCCTTTTGTCTGGCCCTTTCTGAGTCTGTTTGGGGCTCAGCCCAGATCAGCAAACTTAAGTACCCACTTTTCCTCTGGGTTCACACAAGGTACCCATTGTCCACTGTGCAATAGAAGACCATCCATGTTCATGCTGTGAAGGAGGAAGGGTGTTTACTCAGGTCGGCTGCACCGCCTTGCACACTGTGCGTGCACAGGCAAACCGTCACAGGATGGACATGGGCTTGTTCTTCTTCTCTTTTTTTCCCTTTGGTTTTTCAAGGCAGGGTTTCTCTGTGTAGCTTTGGAGCCTGTCCTGGAACTAACTCTCTAGACCAGGCTGGCCTCAAACTCACAGGGATCCTCCTGTCTCTGCCTTCCGAGTGCTGGAATTAAAGGCGTGTGCTACCACCGCCTGGCAGATGCGTGCTTCTTGTGGGTCCTGTGGTAGATAAAGCACATAAGCCTGCAGGGCACAGAATGGGTACATAGGTACAGGGATGGCAGTGGGACCCGTGGGACCAGGTACAGCCACTGTCTATATCTCCCAGAGTTCCTCCCAGGACCGCCTCATAGGTGCCCATAGATGCCCAACTGCCTGTGTAAAATGATACCACTTTTACACATAACCCTCCCTACTCAAATCCTTCCATTCACCTGAACTACATAGAATACCTCATATGACATAAATGCTATGCAAACTGTTCTTATTCTGTGTTGTTTAGAAAATAATGATGAAGAAAAGGAGT
Source organism: Ellobius talpinus (assembly GCA_001685095.1). NCBI lineage: Eukaryota > Metazoa > Chordata > Mammalia > Rodentia > Cricetidae > Ellobius > Ellobius talpinus. Next base: position 2,942 of record LOJH01044684.1, on the reverse strand, counting down.
AAAAAAGTATGCATATTCTTCTGAATATTTTAAGAGAATTGATGGAATCTGTGTTTACAGAACCTAAGGATACAGAAAGCGGAAGGTGTGGTCTTTAGTGCACTAATCCCCCCTCTGCTCAGGTCTTCTGAGACACCTTCCATTCATTTCTCCTGCCACAACATGAATCCTCTCACCTGCCCTCCAAGGTGGGGATCACAGTTCCTGGTGGAGCGCTAAGGGCAGGAGGCTGGAGATCACCTGAGGAGGAGGAGGACCAAAGGGAAGGAAGCTACCAAGAATCCTAGCACAGCAGGGCTGCAGGGCAGCCCTAGTTGCTGTGGTTGTTTCGAGGCAAGGTCTCACTATGTAGTCCTGGCTGGTCTGGAACTCCCTACACAGCTTGGTCTGCCTGCCTCTGCTCCTGAGTGCTGAGACTAAAGTTGTGTGCCTCCACGCTTGGTGGTTCTATTATTCTTCATCTGAAACCGGCTATGACTTGCTGAAGGTCACATGGCAAATCCTCTGGCCCAGACAGGGGCTTGGGAATTTAGTCTGGGTCTCAGGGTGGGTGGGTCAGGTCATAGCCTGGAGGCACGCTTCTCATCCTGCGAGCACGCTCACACGCATATATCCCCACATAGAAAGGTACGGCACACACTAAAATAAAACCCTATGAGCACACTATGGCTGCGGTATTAGTGGCCCTAGCTCTTGTGGCCACTCAGTGCAAGCTATCACAGGCTCAAAACAAAACCACACTGCCTCACAGATCTGGAAGTCAGAAGGCCAAGATCAAGATGCCGACAGGGCCCCACTCCCTCCCCAACACTCCCTGGTGATGGCTGACAACAACCGTTAAAGCTCAGCTGTGGCCATGTCACTTCGGCCTTCAGATGGTCTAGGCTTGTGTCTCTGTGTCTTTTCCTATGAAGACATCAGTCACTGGGTGGGAGCCTGCCTTGACTCCAGCATGACCTCTTCTTCAACTCACCACCTTACACCTGCAAGGACTGCGCCTCCGGATGAGGTCACACTCTAAGCTTCCAGGTGGACAGAATTTTGGTGGGGGATGGGCACAGAACACTATACAATCCATTAGAGCAGTGTTTCTCAGCCTTCCTAATGCTGTGACCCTTTAATACAGCTCCTCGTGTTGTGATGACCCCAACCATAAAATCAGATTCATTGCTACTTCATAACTGGAACTTTGCCGCTGTTGTGAATCATAATGTAACCATCTGTGTTTTCCGATGGCCTCAGACCAGTGAAAGGGTCATGTGACCCTGAAAGGGTCGTGACCCTCAGGTTCAGAGCTGCTGCACTGATCACATTCACAAAGTTGCAGGAGTAAGGACAGGGGCAGCTTTGGGCCACTGTCATCTACCTACTACAAACATATTTGATGACTGTAAGAGATTTGGAAAAAACCAAAGAAATTGGGCAGAGTAGGGAGATCAGGTTTCAGTACTGATAGGCAGGCCCTGCTGAGATGATTTGAAAGAAGTCCTCAAGACTAGAAGGGATGAGCGATTTGGGTGTGTGGGAAAAGTGCATCCAGAAGGAGAGAGAGCAGTGCAAAGGTCCTGGGGCATGAACGTGCCATTCAGGAGGCTGGAACAGAGTGAATGAGGGGCAGAGAAACAGCAAGATGGGATCCCATGGATCTTGCAGGTCCCAATACGACTTGTCTCCTCACACCGCTGTGAAGACTGCTGGAGCTGAAGAGAAGCAGGAATGCCTCTCTTGTCACGTATCACTCTGGCTGCTGGTTTAGACCCAGGCTGCAGGGGACTGTGGCTGAGGCTAACTCAGCTTCCAGCTCTCCACCACACCCTGCTGCCTCAGGCAGCCAACCCTCCACAGCTCTCATGAGAGGCGCCTCGGGGGCCCTGCCTCCCCGGCTGCTGGACCCCCCAGCCTGCCCACAGGGCTCAGGTTTCCCCTAGTCAGCTGTACCCACCGAGCTAGGAAAGGCGACTTTCCAGAAAGAGCTCGTCATTTTCCATTCGGAAAACTTCGCTGCTCCCGCCCCCCCCTCCCCTGCTACCAAAGCGGAGTACCAAGCACTCCAGGGTACCCAAAGCAGGGGAAGGGTGGATCTCACCTGCCCACAGCTATCCATGACCAAACCATCCATTCCTCAAGTTGATCAGGCTCCTAACCCCGTAGGGACCCCTCCCTGCCTTCCATACCAGCTCACTGTGGTGCCACCTACAGCCTAGGCCTTGCTAATATGGAGCGTACCCAAAAAGGAAGCCCCTGAGTACCCTTGGGAAGAGGGACATAGGGGCTGGGACTCGCGCTCCTGGCTTCACTGTGGAAGTAACTGAAGCGTTCTCTCAAAACCTGTCTTCTATGGGATCCCTTGCTCCGCTAGCCACTGTGAAGCCTGTCAACACACGTAATCTCTCCAGATGTTTGTGGAGCCAGCAGTGTCTGCAGAGCCCAAGGTCATTGGCTGGGACAATTTCTCTAGGTGCTCCAGAATAGTGACATTTCCTTTTTTCTCCTCCTCCAGCTTCACCCCACACTCCTCCCTGAGGTGTCCCCAAGATCCAGCAAAGAGTTTTCCCCAAAGTACCTGAGACTCAGACCTCCAGATATGTCTCAGCCTATCACCATGTTCCCCAATGGATAGTTATTCACAAGTCCTATGTAAATTAAAGTGTGAAGGTGTCTGTTCACATGTGAACAGAGGGGCAATCCCCTTTTCATTCAGTCCTGAAAAAAATAGTAAAATTTGATGTCAATCAAAACTGGTTGTCTTAAAGGTGGTGCTTGGGGCATTTTCCTAAGTGTCTGAGTCTCCCTACCTGTAAGCAGGTGTCAGTTTTTCACAACACACTACACTGTAGCAGTTTAGTTGATGTGGATGGGGAGAATTCTGCGAATACCTAAATAATAAATTGATGTAGGAGGGTTATTTGTCTATGTGTTATTTTTATTGGTTAATAAAGAAA
>LOJH01044683.1:0-13741 GCA_001685095.1 Ellobius talpinus | reverse complement strand
GAGCCGGGCGGGACGAAAAGCAGGCCTGCGCCCCCCATATCACTACACACAGACATACAAAGTATGTTCATACTTGTGATTATACAGCTGGCTGAGAAGCTGGGGCCACTGCTGCTGCCCATCATCATGGGAGAGCACTGTACCACCTATTAATTCAAGAAAAGATATGAATGTGTATCATTTTCCCATTAGTAAAGCTGCAAGCTTGTGTGTCAAACCACTGTTGCCTGGGGACCTTCTGTAGTATAATGACATAACAATAGTATAATACAGAGATACTGCATACATGAAGATAAGAAAGTTTGCATCCTGGGCCCGTCTGGCACCTTCTGGTGCTGGGCAGATGGGGCACTGCTATGGTGAGCAAATGAACGGTGTTATGGGGAGGGGAACAGAACGGGCCACTTCCTGTGGACACAGCCGTATCTGAAGAAGTGAAAGCGGTGAGGAGTGAGCAGAGGTGGGAGGCTTGATAGACACTCCGTGACATGATGATGTCTGGGCCTGGGCTGCTGCTCATGCCTAGGTTCATGCCCTGATGCAGTCACGGCCTGTGGTCCTTGATACCATGAAAGGAAGAGAGGATAGGGCTATATAGAGTTAGCCTCACACCACACTGCAACACTAGGGAGAACTGGTCCTGCCCCTCATCAGCTGAAGCACTCAGAAGAGAGGGCCCAAACACCTCACCTGGGCAGCACAGTGGAGCTGACACTGTTCACAGGGGCACAGGTGAGCTCGTCCTGTGGGGGTTGAGGATGGGAGAGCAGGTTCACCCCTCTCATCTGCCTTGGTGGCAGCAAGGGTGAGGGAAAGATGCCCTCCTCTCCTCACCCCTGGACACCTGCAGCAGACATGACACAACTCTTTAGGAGAACAAGCCCTGTGCCTCACCCTAAGGACATGACAGAGGCACAGCTGGTACTGCCTCTCTTGTCTGCAATGTGGTGGTGGGGAGGAAATGTGCCCCCTCCCCCATCCCATACTATCTCCAGCTGGAGAAGAAAAGCAGGCCCAGCACCTTGTCTGGGTAGTACAACAGAGTTGATCCTGTTGACAGGGCACAGATATGTTGCTGGAGAACATGAGCTTGGGAGACCTGGACCTGTCTCTCATCTGCCAAATGGCATCATGGGCTGGGGAGAGATGCCTCGCCCACCCCAATCAATGCCTGAGGCAGGTGGGAGAGCTGTCGCCATTATTCATCTGTCATGTGGCAACATGGGAGGGAAGAGATCCGCCCCCTCTGCCACATGGGAAAGCTGGTCCAGAGGTCATAAGGACAGGAGAGCTATCCCTGCCCCTCATCAGCTGCAGCACTCGGGAGTGACCTCTACACCTCGCCTGGACAACACAGTACAGCTGGCCCTGGAGGTGTGGGTGTGGGAGAACCAATCCTGAGGATGTGAAACCACGAGAACAGACCCTACCTCTTGCTCACTGCTGCAAAGGGTGACCCAGCCAGGGTAATGCTAGAGAACTCACCCTGGTGGTGAAGGGGAGAGCTGGCGGACTGACCAACCCTGCAAATGCCCAGGCCTAGAACTGAGGTTAAATGCTGACCCACTCCAAATCCACCCCATCTGTGATCTGCTGGAGCACAGGTGGGGGTGGGCAGTCCTGCAGACCCGGGGCTACAGGATGTCCATGACACAGGGCAGCAACAGGATGTGCGGGAAGAGTCCCAGTCCTCTTTTCCATCTGCATGGGATACTTTTGCCCTCCCTCTACTTTTAACTTATAAGTGTCCTTTTAAGCCACAGTTGACTCTCTTATAAATAGCATTCACTTGCTTTGTGTCTTACGACTGGAGAATTACTTCACAAGTAATTACTGTCAATACTACTAATGCAATCTTGCTATTTTCTGTTTTGAAGTTCCTTTGTTCTCAGCTTCTTTTGCTTTCTCTCCCTGATTAATGACTTCTATAAAAAGTATGTTTTGATTCTTTTTGCTATCATTTGTGTATCTCTTAAGTGCTTTGGCTTTGTATTGAGCATGAGGCATGCATAAAACATCTCAAACTTGTTTCAGAGTAAGCGTTTATAACTGACCTTTTAGAATGATGTGCAAAAAGTTTATATTGTTATTCTCTTCCATACAAATAAAGTTTCCAAGTTACAAATTATTGTTTTTATGTGTATTCTTCAGGAAGCAATTGTAGTTAAAGTTACTTTTAGCATTTCTGCCTTTTAAGTTCTACACAAAAATTAAAGATGACCTAAATATCACAGTCCCAATAACAAAATATTCTTGTATGTAAGTTTTACTTTCATAGTTCAACATGGTAACTAACAATCAGTGCTATTTTATTTCAGCTTAATGAACTGTCTGTATCAGTGCTACAGTTGGAGAGTTATGAAGTCTCTCGGCTATTCTTTATCTCTTTTATTTCTAATGGACAGTTTTGACAAGTAAATTCTTGGTTGATAGTTTTGTTCTACTTGAAATAAACCATCCCACTCTACCTGGTTGATACGGTAGGATATAAGGGTAGATTACTGAATCTACTTAGTAAAAAAGATAGAGAAATTATAGGATAAAAAGATTATTGAATCTACTCTGAAACGAAAAAGAAAAGCTTCTTGCAGGCCTCATGTCAAAGTCAGTTGTCTCCTGTCATTGTGGACAAAACTCCTTTCCAGAGCAATTGAAGAACCTACTGCCTACTGTAAAATACCATACTCTGTGGATTATAGAACAGCTTTAAAAGGTAAAAAAAAATCAGGAGAAACCATGAATCAAAATTGATATGAATATCAAGATTTGATATGAATCAAGAGACTTCTTGATTAGAAGAGTTGATAGGTCACCAATCAGGGGTGACCATTCAATCTAAACTAACTTATATGACTAGTAAATGCTTTTCATTTGATCAGATATAACTTGCCAAAAGAGAGTCTCCCCAAAATTATGGCTGGGGAAGGTTTTGTTTCTGTCTTTTCAGGAGAATAAAGGAATCTGAAGACCACTTGACAAATGAGACATCTGAAGAAAAGGGACAAATTACCCAGAAAAAAAAAGTCCCAAGAAAAGAGTAAATTAACCTATTGGTGTATCACATTTCCAACAGAATAAAATTTCATAAATCTTTTCAAATGTTTGCTTCTTCTGTTCTCTACAGACATATAATACAAATGGTCTTTTTGTAGTATCAGTACAATTAAAAACTTAAAGCTGGCTTTGGAGTTGGAGTGTAGCTCTCTCCTTCTCTAAACCCAAGCATGCTTGTTAAAGAAAATCCAAAATCTTTGTCTCATGTCAGAAGAGCCACCTGATATGGAACAGAAGAACCAAATTGAGGAACTATTTTATTGCTACTAATCTCATAATCCTTTGGTTTTATTTTAACTCTTTAAAGCTTTTCTTAAGGTATAAATATACACAAAATGTATAAGATTTATATAGACATTTATTTTAAAATATTTAAATATATATTAAATAAAATTTAATATATATTTAAATATAGGTATATATATTTAAATATATGTTTTAATTTCTTTCATGATATTAATGGTTATATAGAGTACTAACTAATTCTAGAAAAAGGCTTCATTCATTTAGTTTCCTGTATATGATTTCAGGTTTGAGTCTCTATAAGTTTTCTGCAGTGAACCATGACCATGCCTGACAGCAAACTTTGAAGTTTCCAAAAGGATGATGGGGTCCCACAATTATGACGATTTCACCAGGATGATGATAATACCACTAAGTTGAAAAATGCCACCTAAAGATTGGCTTTGGATCAATACAAACTGCTCAGAACAATTTCGAGATGGCTAGCTAAGATGGTCCAGCCTCACAGAATACTCTAGCCAGGACTTGAGACAAACCCTGCACTTTCCCACTACACAGAGACTGGACAACAAATGATACCTTTCCCAGGACTTGAAAACTAACCCCAATTTTTTTTTTCAGAATCCCCTAAAGATGCTGTCACCCCCAGACAGCAGAAAGCAAACTTAAGAACACGACACCCACATTCGCAAGAGGTAGGATAGGTGGGTTTTGGTCATTCAATTGGTTATGGATATTTGTTATTGTTTAGGGTGGTTGGTTCAGGTTGTTATTGATAATAGTCAAGAAAAAAGCTGAACAAAAGAGTTTAGATTCAGGATTCTTGTTTTGAAAAGAAAAAAAGGCTATAATTATGATAGGATATAAGGGTACATTATTGAATCTACTCTGAAAAGAAAAAGGGGTAATATAGAAATATGATAAAAGGTAGATTATTGAATCTACTTATAAACCAAAATAGCAACTACTAGTTTTAAATATTTTACATTGATATGGATTTTGCATATTGATACAAATTTATGATTATTTTTATTAGAACATACTGTACATATGTTTCTAATCTTGTTCAAGGTATTGTACCTATACAAGTCATTTAACAATGTAATGCAAATTTCTAGCCCTTGAAAGTTGTTATTACCAACTATTTAGGATAATAAGGTAATGCAGATTAGAAATTAGTTACCTATTACAATCAAACTTATAGTCATGTTAGGTATATTTTCAAGATCAAACAGATATAGTTTAGATAAACGGGTCATCTTCAAACACTTCAGAGATCTGAAGAATAAGGCATTTAAGATGTCTTAATAACAAGTGTTCTTTTTTAAGACAGTGAGACATATCTACTCCTGGCAGCACCGATCTACTTTGGAGAAGATGATGGACATCAAAGAAACTCCACGTGGAGTCTACTTCCTTTGTGGCAAAAGTAGCTGTACCGTTTGTTGTCCAGTCCAGAACGTGCTCTTGCCTCAGCTGCTGACAGTATGCTCTCCAAACTGGATAAGCAGGACACAAAAGAGAGTGACTGCCAAACCTTGCCCAGACAATGCAGGACAGTCCTTCAAAAATCCTGCTTCATAGAAGTCTGTCAAATATTCTAGTCCTGTAAGCCCAAAATGGATGCCCCAATGTTTCAGAGGAACCTTGGGTGACTCTCCAGGCAGCCAAATGTTTCTGTCATTTCTTACATTTTTTGGGTTGCTTGCTTGTACAGGAATTCCTGCTTACTCAGTTAATATTATTTCCTTCTCAGGTTTCTGAGGGAGTTGAAGACTAGACAGTTTTTCTTGTTTACCAGACTCAGAAAAGAAATTCACTAAAGAACTATAAAGTGTATAAGGTTGAGAGATATAAAAAGATAGTTTTTTAGAATAAAAAGTAAATCAGGTACAATACTTTGGACTTACCAAGATAGGATAGATAATGGAGTATTTTCTCTGAATTTGTCAAATGCAAATGGACTAGATATTGTTGATATATTTATTGCCTGTATATATTGTATATATTTATTGTACTTATTGTATATACTTTTTCTTATATTAGTTATAAACTTTTTTATTTTAGACAAAAAGGGGAAATATTATGATATTTTATTTGTGCTTTAACAAATAAAGCTTGACTGAAGATTAGAGTACAAAGCTAGCCATAGAGGCCAGACAGTGGTGACACACACTTTAATCCCAGCATTCTCAGGACACAGAGGCAAAGGGATCTCTGTGTGTTCAAGGTCACCCTAGGCCACCCGAGGTTGAGTCAGTCTAAAAGAGAAAGAGAGCAAAGTTGTAGTGGCTTACACCTTTAATCCTAGCACTAGGGAGGTGGAGAGGAATATAAGGCAGGAGGAGACAGGAGCTCAGGATTCAGTCTGAGGTTTCACAGGGATAGGATCATCCCTTTGGTCTGAGGATTCAGTAGAGTTAAGAACTCGTGGCTAGCTGCTCTGCTTCTCTGACCTTTCAGCATTAACCCTTGTATCTGACTCCGGGTTTTTGTTCTTAAAACCAATTAGATACACACAACATCTCTGTTAAGGAATTCACTTACAATATTATGAAGTTTAATTGGTATAATGTCTAATGCTGCTGTTTTCAAAACTCTCTGAATACAAAATTTCTGAACACTCAATTACAATGTATCTTAAATAAACCATTTTGGGGTTGAACCTATTTTGGAAACATATAATCCTGAATGTCTAGATTTCTCTCACAATCTTTTATGTTTTGTAAGTTTTTGTTAATTCTTCAAGTAGCTTTTGCAGTTCTTTTTATCCTTCTCCTGAGACTCTCAGAAATTTGCATATGATTTTTCTTGGTTGTGTCCCATAAATGTTTTCTTCATTCTTTTCTTTTTTATTCCTCTGAAAAGACAATTCAGGTGTTTCCAAGTCTACAGATTACTTCTAAGTCTGATGTTGAAGACTTATCACATTTTAAAAATTTTATGTATTGTAGTTTTTAACCTCTAAAACTTTCAGTTTGTCTTTTTGTATATTTTGTTCAATTTTGTTACTCAGATTCTTTCTCTAAAATTACTGAGGTCCATACTGGCATGTTCCTGTTGCTCTGAGACCACTCACTACAGTCTCACGCCCATCCACAGGTGGAATTAGGCTGTCTTGAGGGAGAGCTGATGTGGTAGGTGAAACAGTTTCACTACAGTGGATGCCTCTAATCTCCAATTTCATTTAGTTTTACAGTGTGCTGTAACTTCTCTATTGGATTCTTGGATTCTTAAAAAGGGACTTAATATTGTCTGTGGATGATTATAAAAATCTTTGTACTATACAGAGATGATGCTAAAAAATTCTTATTCCATCATTTTGCTCATTACCTACTAGATAGATTTCTCTGAACTGCAGAGTCTCCAAAGTTTGTGCACCAAAGGGTGACAAATGTTCAAATGGAGAATGGGTAACCTTAGAGAGCTGGCAAAGTATAAGACCACTAAGTTTTACATTGGAGAGGGAGACTAGATGGAACATAGCATTCTCTGGCTCTCACATCCTGCCCAGCAGGAAGAAGCTGAGGCTCTCAGTACCGCTGGTAGCGAGCCAGAGGCAGCAGTGAGATGGCTCCAGAGGCCAAGCAATCTGAGAGCCACGAGTTCTGTAAACCACTGGCAACAGGACTGGCTCCTTGACATGGGTGTTGAGGGCTATCATCCTCCACAGCCTGAGCTCTGTGCTCCTTAAATTTATTAGCACATCTATGCCAGGCCTACTCCCCATGCCCCTGCCCCTGCTACTTCTCCTGCCCATCTTCTACCAGGCCCTATGTCCACTAGCTTCACGACTTATTACTGCCCCTTATTTTTGCATCTCTAGAATGCTCCATCTCAAACAGTAGCCTTGTCTAAAGGTAATGCCTGTTTATAGTGCTCTTTGATAATTAAGAGCATTGCAACTGCCCTCTTCTCCAATGCTAGGCTACCACACAGCAGGAGCCACTGCCACATCAAATCCCACAGTGGATTTAAGGTTCTCAAGAGCTGTAGGTTTCCCCTGTGGTTAGGACTGCCAGTATGTCACCAGGACTTCCAGACACACCTTCTACTTGCAACTCTAGCCCCTCTACCCTCACCATTCCACTTCTGGCTCCAAGGCTGAATCTGTAAACTGTGTTCCACTTTTCTCCATGCTTCATAGCTGTTACAAGGATAACAAACCCTCAAGGGATGAAGCACACATGGTCAAGGATGTAGGCACGGCTGCTAGAAAGGAGACGAACACTGACTTTATGTTACCACATCACCTCTTCTCTCACTAGTGCAAAGTGCACGGTGAAAAGCAAGACGTGTAATGGAACTCTGGCAGCTATGGAGGGCTACACAGGACAGAGGAGGCAGAAACAATATTCTGCCACGAAGATTAAGAACAGGAATCAGGATCTGTTATATGATTATAAAAAACTGTACATGTAGAAAAGAACCTACACCCGCTAAGAATTAATGCAGGAATATTTTGGGATGATAAGGGGAGATGTGTCCCTCACTGATTTGCTACCTTGAGGTTTCCAATAATTACAATCATGATGCGTAATACAGACACCTCTGATGGTTGTCTTGCAGCCATTGCTGGGTTACTGGTAAAAACACATTTAGGATCAAACCAGCTATAGCTTCCAGCAGATGTGCTGCAGTAACATCCACAGAACTGTTGGAGCTTCAAAAATCTGTCTTTGCTGCTGTTACCGCTTAAATGAGCTTTCAGATCTATCTTGTAAGATATTTACCAGAATAAATTCACCTTGCTGATAAAATCTAAAATTAAAGTAAATCTAAAAGTAAATAACACCTCAGGAAGAAAACATTAAAAATCAATGTATATTATTATCTGTGTTAGTTTATGTTTCAGTCATAATTTCTGGGTTTTTTTAATTGGGGAGATAGGAATCAAACTCAGTGCCTTACACATGCAGGACACTTAACCTGCATTCCCAAGGTTTTCAATATAATAATTTGTAAGACCTGAAACAGTTATACACATCTTGAGAAATCACTTTAATATGTTTCAAAGCGTGAATGAATTCCCATTTTGGACCTCAGATACTTTAACATATATAGCATTAACTCCAAAGATAGAAAAAAAAGCAATTTCTATGGACAAAGAACTTACTATATACAGTTAGCAAAATCAAAATTTCCCATACAAGAATCAAAGCTATAAGCAAAATTTTAAAGATCACAGGCAATTTCAAATGTTAACAATTCTAAATAGAATTTATATTGAGGATTTGTATTGACTACAATCAATAATTCATAAGGAAGTAGATATATTTACAACCAAATTTCAATCTAGTTTGTTACACTTAAATCATTCCACATACCTTCACAGTTGGGTCTTGGAAAATATGTTCAGTTTGATACTTCCTAAGAATATGATTTAGGTTATCATCTGAAACAAGGGAGAAAACCAATTTCAGTAAGTCTATTTGGGAAAACAAAACAGCAGCTACTATCTAAGGTATCCAATGGAAGATTTCTAGTCTCTTAAGATTGCTTCTCATAAGATGAATCATCAACTTCAGCACATCATTTTGGAATGTAAAATTAGGTCTTTTTAATATTCATAAGCCAAATAATAACTCCCAAAAGAATACAGAAGAGCTACAAAGAACTAATCTTTTCCTTTAAAAGTTTGAATTATCAGTCTCTCCTGCCGGAAGTGGAAACATATTCTCCATTGTTTTTTGTTCCCACTTCTACCACTAAAAAGGATTGGGAAGGTACATCATATCTTTCTTCTTTATTTCCTTCCTTCATTTTTGAAGACAGGGTTCCACTCAGGCTAATCTAGAATTTACATGTAGCCCAGGTTGGCCTGACTTACTGGAATCTCCCTGTCTTTGCCTTCTGGGTGATTGGACTACAGGCATGAGCCACCACCACACCTAGCTGTGGACCAGTTATTTAGAATTCTTAAAGTCAGCTGGAAAGATTACCCATTCTATACTGAGGAGAAATTGTTGGATACAGAATCCAATTTCAATGGGAATGCCATGAGACCATGAAAAAGATGTCTCAGAATGAAGCTGAGCTTTCACTAATGTGCCACATCTGTATTCACATCAGGAAAGAGACCGTGAAAGCAAGATGGCTCAGCAGATAAAAGCACCTGTCATCAAGCTAGACAAGTGAGTTCAATCTCTAGAACCAACAGGGTAGAAGGACAGACCCACTCCCTTCTGTTGTACTCTGGCTTCTGCCTGCACTCTGTAGGCACACAGGCATGCATGCCCACACGCACATGCAATCATTCACCCCCCGCCATGCATGTGTCCAAGTACATGCACAAATAAATAAAAAAATTAAGAGGAGCTAGAGAAATCATTCAGCAATTACAGCACTAGCTGTTCTTCTAGAGAATCCAAATTCAATTCCCAGCACACACATGGTAGCTCACAACTGTAACACCAGCCTCAGGGAATTCAACACTCTTTTGGTCTCTACCAGCAATATACACATGGCTAAACAAAATTTGTCAATTAAAAGGTATTTAGAATTCATAAATATAAAGATACACACTTACAATGCATGTTACTAAGTTAGGATCAAAGGGGTACTCCAGAACTGGGGCGGGGGTAGATGGAGAATGGGCTATCTTTTTTGTTTATGGATCTAGGTCAAGCAGACAACTAAGGGAAATTAATTTAAACTCATTCACTAAAATCAATTACAAGTGAACTGTAGACATAAATATAAAATAATAAATTGGTAGAAAAGAACCAAGAAACACTTCTATAACCTTAAGACTTAAGGTTATATAATTAAATCAAAAAAAAAGAAAAAAAGAAAACAAATATTTGAGGTGGTTTGAATGAGAATGTCCCCACAGGCTGACAGGATTTGTAGTCTTGTTGGAGGTGTGTCACTGGGATGGGCTCTGAGGTGTCAAAAACCACAGCTATTCCCATTAGTGGGCTCTCTGTCTGTCTGTCTGTCTTGCACTTGTGGATCAAGATGTACACTCTCAGCTAGCTACTGCTCTAGCACCATGATTGCCTGCTGCCGGTTCCTCATCATGCTAGTTATAACCCTCTGAGACCGTAAAGCCCCATAAACCATCTCTTCTATACAGTGCCTTGGAAATGGTGTCATATCCAAGCAAATATGAAAATAAGACATTTAAAATAGAAATACAAACAAACTGGACTATATTATATCATACTTATTAAAAAGAACATTAAGAAAATAAAAGCACAACATAAACAGAAAACATTTCTAAGATCTATAATGGTCAAAGATAGTGTATCTAGAATAAAGAGCTTCTAATCAGCTGAGAAACAGAAAAAAAATGGTTCAGTACACACAAAATATTCTGAAGAGTTCAACTAATAGCTCAGTAGACACCGGGAAAGTATAAATTAAAACTAGCACAAATTAAAATTCAAGACTGGTGAAAATAGGGGCTAACAAGGGAGATGGCTCAGTCGGTAAAGTGCTTGTCTTTCAGGCTAGAGACTTGAGTTCAATATGCACAGTCCACATAAGAAAAGCAGGACTTGGTGAAACACCCTTGTAATTTCAGGGTTGGGGAGGTGGAGATGGAAAATCCCTGGGGCTTCCTAAACAATCAGCCTAGGCTATTTGGCAAGTCCTACTCCAGTCAGACAATTTGTCTTAAAAAAAGAAAGAAAAAAGATAGGAAGGGAGGGAGGGAGGGAGGGAGCATCAGAGGATAGCATCCTCTGGCCTCCACAAGCACCTCTGCAACTTCACAGAGAACTGGTGACTATGTGGAACAAACTGAACTTCCATACATTGCTGATGGGAGTTTAAAATCAATAAACTTTAAAATTAAATATAAACACAATTCTTGAAGTATAACCAACCAAAATGTATGTAACTGGGCACAAGAACCATAATAACAACAAAAAAGTAACAGTAGTATTCCTAATGGCCCATTAGCTGGAACTATCTCAGATATCCACCAAAATAATAGAAAAGTGATGAATTAAAAATGACCAAGTGTGTATGCAATTAAGATGAACTAATTCTAGTATATGTTATGATACAGATAGATTTAACAATATCATGAATGATGAAGCACAGAGGAAAACATGGTTCATGATCTTACTTTTTAAAACTAAAACAAACACACAAAAAAACAAAATTAAGGAATAAAATTAAAGAGTGGTTATCTTTCACTATTTTTGAGGAAGAGGAGGGATTAAGTTTTCTGAGGTCCTAGCCATTCCCATTTCTTGATCTGAATTGTATTACAAGAATTTTTCAGTTTGCAATGATGTACTTGGCTTATTTGTTTTCTTTCGTGTATGTTATGAATGCACATAAATATGCAAATGTGCTAACCAGTTGCTTTTATAAATTTTAGAGACATTGGTGGTATCATGTAATACTAAAGTTTATTAATGTATCTCTTTTAGTAAAATTCAAATCTACTAAAGAAATCCTCTTGTATTCTGAAAGACATAAGAAGATGCAAACTTAAGGATTTTTGAAAAATATAAAGATTTATTGTATCTTGTTTGAGGCCAGATCTTCTCAGAACAAAACAAACAAAAACAAATGGAAGCTGTGAGAAGTAAATCAGATTGACAGAAGCCAATGTAGAAGAGCACAGAGACAGATGGGAGGATGGACAGCATCATCTGCATCTCAGCAGGTGCTGAGGCTAGAAGGACAAGCCACACCTTTACCTGGCACACAGGTAGTCATCTCTTCATACCAACCTTACAATTAATTCCATGCTCCTTTTCCTGAATACACAAATTTCGAGGATGCTTTGCTGTATGTTTGAGAATTTCTGCTTCCACTCTACCTGTCTTTCAATAAACTACCATCCAGTTTTCAATTGAAAATAAATTCTCTTACTTAGGGTTGCTAGTATTTGGAACTCAATTTTTATCTAAGAATTATGGTGCTTTATTTTTCTAAAAGTCATATTATAAAATTCAGATATCCCACCACCAAGCAAAACTCACTCAAGCAATTCCGGTCTCACCTCAGAACGTGGCCATACTTATAGATCTTCATAGAATGAGACTTTTCCCACTTCAAACATATGAAATGACGCTATTATTGTAGTGTCGTGGTGCGTGTGTGTGTGTGTGCAGAGGAGAGGGGAGGGGAGAAGACGGTAGGGGAGGGAAGAAGAGAGAGAAAGAGAGAGAGAGAAAAGGGAGAGAGAGAGAGAAAAGACCATTTAACATATACTAGTTACCATGCTAAGGGCTTCATCTGCATCATTCCAATTAAGTCCCACAACTCTACACAGTGAGGGTGTTCTTATTCACGAGTGAAACACTATGGAAACCAAACCAAAGGCACAAACAGGAGGCCAAGGATTTTGCCAAGATCAAACTTAGGAAGTATGAGAGCTAGGCAATATACTTACAGACACAAACATAGAGATTATACCCTTAACCTCTGGTCTATGATGCAAAACCCGGGTTGCTCTCGTCAGTTTTTCAAATCTCTCAGTCTTCAATCTTTACATCCTCTTACCTATGACTGTAGCTAACTGAACTGTTCTCTTCTATAAACCTCTCTATCCTGTTCAAGGCAACCTTGCTACCTTTAAACACAGCATACAAATCCCTTCAACGCTGCAAATACTTGGGATACCTAAACCGTCCTGCTCAGTAAACACATACTGATATGTCAACTCTGTCCAAACGGCATCCCCTCTGGCCATGGTTTAATAATGGCGTAATGGTCAATGTTTGTTCAGCGCTAGGTGTCAGACGCTATTCTCCCTTACATCCCAATATTTACCCAATAATTCCATCAACTCTCCTTGGTAACTGATGCAAACGAGCCAGCAGTTGCTGCCGCGTCCGTGTATTTATGGGATTTATGTATCTCCCTCTGCCAATTACGTGCTGGGAGAACAAGAATATCTTCACCCCGACATCAGCTATGTTTGTTTAGCCCCTGGCACGTAATAAAACAGCAGCTCAACACACATCTTTTAAACAAATGACCAGAGCAATGCCTGCAGGTCCTTTACCGCAGACTTGGAAACTCTTCCTGGCCCATCAGCGCCGTGTTTCTTCGAGGACAAGAGAAAGAGCACAAATCTATTTCGGATCTAGCCGACTACTATGCACGCTTAAGGAATGGACGGGTATTTACCAGCGGTTCTGCTTCGCTAAGTACATACATAATCTCATGTGCATCACCGAGCATTTTGTGAAGCGGACCTCTTTGCAGTTTTCACATATTTCCACGCTGGGATCCAACCACAACCAAAACATATTAGTAGGTCAACGACAGCGACATTGCACCTTACAGATGAATTTGCCATCAGGGAATAGGGCGCTTACTTTGGTCTCTCAGTAAGTCGAATTCTGTGGCCATTTCGAGATTTTACTTTGGAGTTTTCATCACCTTTATCGATTCCTCGCGGGGGTGGGGGGGAGTAAGATTTTTTTTAAACAAACAAACATAAAAACAGCCCCCCCGCTGTGAGGGCAAAGGA
>LOJH01044682.1:0-10748 GCA_001685095.1 Ellobius talpinus | reverse complement strand
CTTTGGAAGAACAGGCAATGCTCTTAACCTCTGAGCCATCTCTCCAGCCCCCACGATGTGTGATTCTTGGGGCAATTGGAAAACACCCACACATAAATAAGAACTGCCACAGTGTACCACATCAAAATGACTTTTTTGTAATTTGTCCTAATGGTAGCCCTTGCCCCATTGGGTTCACATTATTTAAATGTCCCATCACCCAATGTGCTAATCATACCAGTGCCACTCTATGTCACCATAATGGAATTGAGATAAAAGAACATGTGAACTTTTTCCCTCATGAATTGTTGCTTCACATTCCTGTCTCATTCCCACATCAAGTAGAGCATCCATTCTTTAACACAAACTCATCTTCAGTATTCTTATTACCTCTCAACTACCCCAAGTATTGTTAAAATTCCTTCCTTTGGTGAGAGATGCAAATAATGGGTAAAACACCTCCTAAAATACCAGTGACAAAAATTATAATTTCATACAGTTTTTCTCTGAGGAACAAATGAAGGTCTGGGGCTTATTGGCAAAATATAAGTGATGGGCTACTCATTGGAGTCCAGGCCCTGCAACACAAAGGCAGCACTACCAAGTTATTTCCCTGCAGGGTGGACACTTTCACATAACTGCATATATTTAGTCTTTCTACACTAGACACCCTGGTGTGTGTGTGTGTGTCTGTCTGTCTGTCTGTCTGTCTGTCTGTCTCTCTATGTGTGTGTGTATGTGTGTGTGTATGCTCTACCTCTGTAAACCCATGTTAATTTAGGGCTGATTTGCATATTACAGATGGGAGGGAGAGGCTGGATACTAAGTTATGTGTCTCTATTCTGCTCTTCTATGTCGGCAGAGAAACAGTCAGCAAGCCTAGATGAGATGATTATTCACAAGCTCGAAGAGCTGAACTCTATATGATGTCCAATATATATCTTATAAGAAATTAATGTATAAAAATCATTTCCCTACATTCCAAATAAATAATTATATTCCTCAGCCATATCTGACAGGAAAGATTGGTCTTCCTGAGCAGATTTTATTTAGTGCTCATTACATTCCTTCTCAGATACCAGGATGAGCAAGCTGGAGTTCTTTAAAGAAGTCAGGTACTACCATTGAGACCTTCATGCATTTACTTGACACTGAGTCAAGAACAGCCAACATGAACTAGTTTTGTGCATTCAAATGGCATCATTAAGGTTTCATACACCTGGTTAGCCTGCAATTGGGCCACTACTATTTACTTATGACTCAGTTTTGAAAATGAATTCTCTGTTAATATTCACTGTCCCTATTATGTTTTAATCCCCAGCTATGAGATCAAGTATCCATGGTTTAATCAAGTAGAAACTATACAAAATGCAGTTCCACAGAGTGTGGGACACAAACAAGAAGAGGTCTAGAACCATAACGAGAGGGTCCAATTGGGAGGAAAGGGTGATAGTCAGAAGGAGCATCAGGGTAGAAGGCCATGGCATGGCATATAGACATTTGTAATGACACTTTTTGCCCTTAAGATAACAGAATTTTTTCTCATCTGGGATAGCACCAGCTATACAGGTAACTGTAGACATGGGATAGTACCAGCTATACAGGTAACTGTAGATGTGGAATAGCACCAGCTATATGAATAAGTGTAGACATGGGATAGTACCAGCTATACGGATAAGTCTAGAAGTGGGATAGCACCAGCTATACGGATAAGTGTAGACGTGGGATAGCACCAGCTATACAGATAAGTGTAGATGTGGGATAGCACCAGCTACACGGATAAGTTTAGACATGGGATAGCACCAGCTATACGGATAAGTGTAGAGGTGGGATAGCACCAGCTATACAGATGAGTGTAAAGGTGTGCTAAGGAATATTATCTAATTTGGAAAAAATATTGTGAGGAACAGGAGAGAAGTGAAACTAGGTATGACCCATCATTCATGGTCAATGGAATCAAGAACTGAAAAGTCACCTAGGTGTTCAGAACTGGTCAGTCTGATTTCAGAGCCAATGTTTGAAACCTCTTCTAGTTTTCCTTCCCCTGAAGGAAGAATACACCTAATTCACCCCTATCTTGCCTGCATGGGATGCCACGAAAATGCTTCCTTTATCCAATTCTTGTAACCTTAAAAAATTCATAATCTCGCATTGCTTGTATAAGAGTCATGATACAAAAGACCCTTTGACTCATATATTCACCAATCATTTTTTAAACAAAAATAAAAATAAATACTACAGAATATGAAATAATAATTTGTACCACTTAAATTCATATATAATTTTTACATATATTAATATGAATGATATTTAAGTGACGTAAACACAATAAAATGATCATTTATCAATTTATGTCCAACCTGACATGATTCTTTATAACCTTATCCAATGTTCCCCACCTTATCATCTTCTGGGCAGATTATATGATGAAATATTTCTCTAGAAAAGTTCACATGAGTCTTGGAGGAATTGCCTTTCTACCGTATAACAGCAACTCTGCAGCTTGTTGTAAGGATGGAGTGATGACTGTAAAAAGCTGAGGGGAGATTTTTAAACAAACACAGGTGTTGTTACATAAGGATAGTCACATGAAGATTGATTTCTGACTAACATACCATTATTATGAAAAATAAGCTTGTAAATATAAAATAAGATATTTTTGTATTAGTATTTGCTTCTTCCATAATATTAAGGGCCTCACTATCATGTGGCAGGGCATAATGAATCAGGCTTTAGAAATTTTTATCTCAATTACACAAGTAAATTTAAAACTATGTAGTATTTAAAACTACAACAGTCATGATCAGACTTAATCTAATCACTATTTGAGTGGTGGGGAGGATGTAAAGTAATAAAGTGCCAAGTCTTTGGATAATTTCCAGGTCCCTGCCTCCTCTACCTTCTTTGAAAGGACCATCAGATACTCAGACATTCTTGGATTGGTTCTCAAGGCTAAGTTCCTAGCTGAAATCAGATCCAACTTTTGTGTTGCTCAAGTGAGCCTAGGTCCTCATGTCCATGGAAATAAGCATAGCAACTCCCATTTGGACATGTGCTTTCCTATGCAAAGCTTCTACAGAACAGAAATCTTTGAAAAGTCTGTGAGTGCTGGATGGTGGTGGCGCACACCTTTAATCCCAGCACTTTGGAGGCAGAGAAAGGCAGATCTCTGTGAGTTTGAGGCCAGCCTGGTCTACAAAAGCTAGTTCCATGACAGGCTCCAAAGCTACAGAGAAACCCTATCTTGAAAAAACAAATACAAAAAACGAAACAGTCTGTGAGCAGTAATAAAGGAAATCTTCATCTCCTCTCTACAGCTTACTCTGTTTCTATTTCTCATACTTTAAAATCTATCTCTATCTCTATAGCCACCTACAATCACTTTTAACAGCTTTTTGCTATCAGTGCATCATTCGGTGAGGCATATAAACTTCTTGTTTTGATATTTCTATTTTTAATATATTTATTTTTCAAATTTCATTTTTCATTCCAACCGCAGTTTTCCCTCCCACCACTCCTCTCATCTCCCTGCCTCCCCGTAGCCCACCCCCCATCCACTCCTCCCAATGGGTATGAGCTCCACTGGGGAGCCCACAAAGTCTGGAACATTAAGTTGGGGCAGGACCAAGAGCCTCCCCCTGTGTTAAGGGTGAGAATGGAATCCAGCCATAGGGAATGGGCTCCAACAAGCTACCTCATGCACCAGAAATAGATCCTGGTCCTACTGCCAGGGCCCCCTCAGATAGTTCATTGATTTGATATTTCTAAGTGAGCATTGCTGCTTGTCCTTTGTTGAGTTGTCTCAATTCACCATCAGTTCTCTCCCTAAATTCTTTCCCACTTCCATACTCCTCATAAAAGAAAACTTGTATTGAATACTCCAGATAATTTGCAAGATATTCAATTAAAAAGATTTTGTGATTGAAAGGAACAGTGTAGACAAAGCAGTATAAATTCATAAACAGATAGGACATACCAGACAGCATTTATATGTTGAAACATTATGCTAACGGGGAGATGCAGGTCAGTCAGTGGAGATTTATTGTCAAATATTGACAAGGAAATCTGGCTGACAAATTTCTTTCAGCGAGTGTACAGAGCCGTAGCCTGACACGACACAGACAATTGATTTTTCAAGACTCTCGTGCCTTGTCAGAACTCAGAGGATGGAGTGACACACAGGGACGAGACAACACATAATCACTATTATTTGGAAATGAGGAATGAATATTTAAGCCTTACTGTAAAACCCAGATTGAGCATCTGAACCTCTGAGACCCTAGAAGGCAGCAGGATGAGAAGTAACACTATATTTCTTTGCCCACAGAGCTTCTCCGGGGACAGGAAAGACAGTGTCTGCAGCTGTTATTTGTCAAAGGTGTCAGAAAGTCTCAGGGGCCATGTGAGAACTGCCCTGGACATAGCAGTCCTTCACAGTTGGTCCCCCAAGGAATTATAAGGAACAACATATCACTGGTCTCTTTCAGAAAACGGCATCAAACGGTAGCAATTTCCTTGCAGATGATGTAAGACAAGCCTGAGACACGGACAGCAGATATTAAAGCAGCAGTTGGGACTGGCGATGCAGGCTCACGTTTCCTACACAAGAAGCAGGAGCCCCTGACTCAGAGCAGGAGTGTGGGGAACTTCAGCAAATCACTACCTATGATGTTTCATTGGCTCTGTCACCGGCAGGGTTCAGGTGCAGTCCTCTTAAGCAACTTATAGTCAGGCTTTGGCTAGATCAGGTACCAGGTGGTACCTGGATTCTAGCCAGGAGCCTGACTGATAAAAACCTCAGCTACAGAGAATTTTATTACCTCTGGCTGTCGCTGATTGGAAGACTGTGCACACGCCAATAGAAGACGGCATAAGGACCAATCAGCAGAGAGATCTCAAAGGCAGGGTTGCAAAGCAAATTCTGTGGTAACCTTGGAGATATCTACTCGAGCTGCTGATATCTCCCTCCCAGCCCCCCCTCCCCGCCTGCCGGTGCATTGTAGCAAGAGCAGCAAAAGTGAAAGCGGAAAACAGGAAAAAAAAATGTAATTTGCCCGGAGCTCCAGTTCAAATCAACAATAGACAATACCAGAAAGTGGTGCCTGTGGGCTGGTCACATATCTGTATGCTTGCTGCTAGATGCTCAGTATCTACAGAAAAATGTTCTTTTCTGTCTGCGTCTTTCTGATTGTGATTCTCGCTGCCACGCGCAGCTTGCTGCTACCTCTTTATGATCTGTCTGTGTCGGCTTCCCGAAGTGTAATAATGATTATATGCTAATATTATAAGAATACATAATGTATTGATGTCTTTCAGAATACTCTAAAAAAGCTTCTTGGATTTGATAAAGAAATGTTGCTTTTAAGTCTTGCTCAAAATATAACCAAATAGCATAGAGTATTTCACAATGTCAAATAATAAATAATTTAAGAGATATGTATATTAGGAAAGAAAAGCTTAAAATATATGCATATTTTCAACAATTCTGTACTTAAATTTTTATGTATGGCTTCACATTTGTCTATAGGCAAGTGGCAACAATTATTATTTCTCAGGTGGAACTGGTAACTTTTATTCAATATTAATATATGAAATATTGTATTTGGAAAAATTCACCCCATTCCCCATACTAGAATACCTCTCCATACACAACTATAATTACTGCATCTTAACTTGATATACTTTATCTCCCTTTAATAATTACTGAGTTAATGAAGGCACCTTGTGTGCATGGATATGGTACCATCAAATGGAACTAGTGCAGCTTCTCAAAGCAAGCATCCCTGAGAAAATCTGACTTTCCTCATTCACCTGTTCCTTAAATACCAATTATCAGTGTGATGGGAGTTGGGAAACAGGAATCCTGCCTCTAGCCATACTGCAATTTTGACCGGCTGGCCATAGTGTGAGAATTGTGCACACAATCATAGATGATAGCAAATAGTGAGTGCTATTATGCCTACATATCAATCTCATGCTGTTTAAATGTGTATGCATATTACAACTAGCTGATTTGAGATAGTGTTTCTCCAATGACTAGAATTTGCAAAATGTCTAGCCTACCTTGCCAGTAAAGCTTGAGCATTTTTATGTCACTACCCCTTCCTCATGCCCTGGGATTGCGTGCTAATACCTGTATGTCTATGTTTTAATAAGTGTATTCTGGAAATAAATCCCAGGTTCATATTTTCATAGCATGTTTCTGACTAAGTCATATACCTGGCTGTGTTTATTATACCCTTAAAGGCAAAAAATAACTTAATAATTTAACCTAAGAACAACACTAGAGAACTTAGACAACAATGAGGACCCTAAGAGAGACTTACATAATCTAATCTACATGGGAAGTAGAAAAAGACAAGATCCCCTGAGTAAATTGGGGGCATGGGGACCTTGGGGAGAGGAGTTGAAAAAGAGGTGAGAGGCAGGGAGGGGAGCARAGAAAAATGTAGATCTCAATAAAAAATCAATAAAAAAGAACAAAACTAATATTCATTTTACCTAATTATCTGTGCTGCTTCCTCCCTAGCTGTGATTCTGTCATACTTCTTCCTCCAGTTTCAATTTCATTTTCTGAATTGTGGACTGAAATAGGATGTGGGCAAGTTCCGTGCTGTTCCTCTGTAATCTCCACACATTAAAATATAACAAGAGATGCAGAGAGGACTCTGCTATACACTCCATCTCAGAGTTCAGTCAAAGTCCTCACCTTTGATGTTGTACTTTATAATAAGATTCACTTAAGAAATTAGTGCAACATTAAGATCTTAGAGACAATACCCTATTTAATTCAGACTGTTAATTTTTCTACTCCTCACCATCATTTTATGATAATGTAAAAACTGCAGCTAACAATACTTCAAAATATCAAGATACATGTCATGATTTTACCACCATTTAAAAAGTTAAAAATTTGCCAAATCTTTACTCTTAGAAGGTTATTAATGACTTGGTGCCCAAAGCCTTATCAGAATTTTTCAGACATACATCATGGCCATGCGGAGATTTTATGCATGATGCAGCAAACCTATGCCTGGGGGTATCAAGAATCTTTACGGTGAACCTTTGCCAATTTTTGATATTCGTTTTAAATGTCTGTCCTTTTATCCATTGATATATTTAGCCATCACCTCCAAGAAAACCTTCATTTTGCATAACAGAGTCTGTTACAGAATTCCACAGCTCAGCAAACTTCAAAGAACAATTGACAGTAGTATGTCTGATCCAAATGATGACTCAACAACTAAAAATTATCCAAAGGCTATGATGACATTGAAGAAATTGGGCAAACAGAGTATAAGATCATGTCGAACTAGATGTCAACCATGATGGAAGTGGTTTCTATATAAGACATTGAAGTTACACACATGAAATATCAAAATCATGCATACCTAAAAATAGATGAACCCAATGACATCACAATTTGGTATTTCAACACGGACGAGAAACTACAAAATCTGACATTTAGCTGAAAACTACAGGTAAGTGAAGAATACTCAGAGAGGGACAATTATTCTTCTCCAGGAACAATACCCATTATAGGTTATTCAGTAAAAAGAAATCATATACATACAAAAATACATATGCACATATACATACAACAATAGCATAATGTAAACACTGGGAAGTGGCTATGCATACATTTGTACATGTAGTAAGCAATAGTAATCTATGAGAAGTAGTATGTAACCAGAAATATCACAATATCCTGTCTTCATTTAGAAACCACGGGCTTCCACGGCCAACAACCACACAGATATAACCCACTATCAGCACTACCACTAAAAATTCACAGAATCTGGGCCTCGACAGTATCTGCTTTTATCTTTTGTATGCTGTTTGACATTTACAGGCAAAGATAATCATATACTTTCAAAGTAACCTCAGTCTGCATCACTCGTGTCATAGGTAACAAAAAATATCCCAATGATTCTACAGCAACCCCCTTCCTTTGTCCTGTTTGTGAACTTATTTTCAATTCTTTACTTATCAGTTATACGTGCTCATGTCTTCCATGAGTATCCCAATCTGAGAATAGTCAGAGATTAGCATTTTGCTATCTACAAAGAAAGAAATCTTAATACAGTTTATGGGCCAAACAATGAGGCAAATTTCTGAGCCACCTTCCTATAATTAAAAGAAGGGCTGCAGAGATAATATGCTTGATGAAACATTATGAAAATCCATGGTTATCTGTTCCTAAAAAGTGTCAGAAAGTTCATAATGAGATACTAACATCAAATATAAACCAGGTGTTCTAGGGCACACATAGATTCAAAAAAATTACCATCAATCGCTTATTTTATATATCAATGTTGGACACAACAGAATACACATGCGACACCAAGATGGTTAGGTGTGTAAGAAATTCTCAGTTCTTCCACCCATTGAGTGATTTCATGGAGTCTCATATTAGTGGTATTTTCACTACCCTACCTAGAAACATGCTCATACCACTATCCTCCTTAAACAGAATTACAGGAAAAAAAACCACATCAATGAAAGCATCACTTCACTTTGCAAATGTATTCTTGATTTTGCCATTACAACTCAAATACCCCAAATGTTGCCAAAATTCCTTCTCTTAGTAAGAGATGAACATGATGCCTAAACCACGTTTTAATGGCAAAGCAATTTACAAATTGAGCAAAAATTTTTTCTGAGGAACAAGTGAGGTTCTTAGGTTTCTTTTTACAGCATAGGTTATGGGCAACTTACTGGAATGTAGAAGTTCCAACACAAAGCTGGGCCAGAAAGTCTTTACCCAGCAGAGATGATGGCTTTTAAGTAGCTCTATATATGAAGACTTTCTCCACTAGAACCCATAACATATATATATTAGATTTCCTGGAGGCAATCTTAATTTAGGCCAGATAGACATATAACATGTGGGATAGAGAGGATGGATACTCGGGTAAAGTTCCTGTTACTCTGATTGCTTGTCTATGTGAGCATGAAACCAGTGCATAAGCCAAGATTGCATGATCCTTCAGGAGCTTGGTACAGCTTAACTCCCCAAGATGTCAATAATACAGCATGGAGGATTGTCTTGTGTAAGGTAGTCATTTGCATAAGTCCCCAGGAAATGATTAGAATTATCAGCAGTGGCTGACAGGCAGGGTTGGTTGTTCCTGTTTCACAGGTTTGCACTTAGTAATAATCACATTTCTATCTGATACCCTGATGAGCAGGCTGCAAGTTTTTTTCTGAGAGACAGCTGCTAACTTTTCAAGACTCACATCCATATCCTGGCACTGATAACAGAACAAGGCAATGGAAACTAGTTATATGCAGCTCACCGGTCCTTTCAAACTTAGTCATCAGAGGTTCACACACATGGTTGGCTATCTTTCAGGCAACTGATATTTGTTCACAACTGTCTAGATTTCAAAATGAATTGCTTATGAATATATTTTACTACACAACCATGATGGCAAGTGTTCAAGGCTACATATTGCAGCATCTGTACAGAAAACAGTCACTTTTAAGTAAAACTACAAATATATATATAATGTATCTAAATGGCAGGATGACAGTCCCAAGGATAAGCTGGTTAGAAGGATCCAAAGCATGACCTGTAGACATTTGGAATATGCAAGTATTTTACATACCATTAGGATAACAGTGATTTCTCACCACTGTAGAAGCACTAGTTAGACAGACCAGATGAGAAGTAAGCTTAGGGATAGTGGCAAATGTGGAGAGGAGTGTGAGGAACAGGAGAGAAATGAAACTAGATACTATTTAACTCTTAACCAGAGGACCCATTGCTTCCCATATTAAGTCAAGTTTTCTGCCATATATTATGCCCAGTTTTTCCTACTATTTTTTTCAGTTCCCCAAAGTCACCATGAAGAACATAAAACCTAGTCTTTGACAAAGCAGAAAATCTATCTGTACACTAAATAGGGGGAACAGAACATGCTGTGGATAAGGGGCACATGTATAGTGGGGGCATATACAAGGGTATATATGTTTTCTGCCAGACATTCCAGCCAAATTCTCTGTTTCTGCTGTACCATTTCCTTCTCTCATACTTTAATTCCTACATTGAGCCCACAGGAAACTAAAGGCACAGATCTACAACAATTCTAAAAAAGACATTGTTATAAGGGCTTTGAGGCAGCATGATCATTCATTCCTTCCTTGGATCAGCATGGAACTAAAGTACTAGCTTCTAGTTTCCCTGTGATTTCTTGACAAATATTTAAATTCCCTCAAAGCTGACAGCTCCCAATAAATATTTCCTACACAAAGACAAAACCTTTCCTCCTAAGTCACTCAAACCACCTGCCCACCTTGGAAACAAAGCAAACTTGCTGTACTTTATTTTCAATATGTCAGAAAACTTCATGACTACTTCAGGCTAAAGAAACAGAGAACTTTATTTTCTTTATCATCAACCTAATCTTGGGGATTTACACTCAGCTACTCCCAATTTATGTGCCACAAACTGACTGTGGGATAAGAAGTGGTTGAACAAAGTAGTGACTGTCCACAATGATCATTACCAGTTTTATCAAGTTGGTGTTTGCCCTCTGTTACCCAATTAAGGAAAAGTATTGTTTCTGTCTGATCCATTCCTAGATATATGCCTCTTCTCTTGATTATTCAAGAAAATCTCTGAGTGGACATAGAAGATTAAACCTTACAGCTTCATGGGAGCACAATCTTCATTTCCTGTTTACTCCTATAGGAGATAGAAACTGTTGTCAATTACAACTGTACTAGTCACGGTAGTCTTAGTCCCTTCATTCAAAAGTAGCCCT
>LOJH01044681.1:0-13741 GCA_001685095.1 Ellobius talpinus | reverse complement strand
GGGAGCCTAGTCTGTTTGGATGCTCACCTTCCTAGACCTGGATGGAGGGGTGAGCACCTTGGACTTCCCACAGGGAAGGGAACCCTGACTGCTCTTTGAACTGGAAAGAGAGGGGGAGGCGGAATGTGGGAGGGTGAATGTGAGGAGGTGGAAGTTTTTAATACTAATAAAGAAAATGAAAAAATAGCCTATTATATGCAGCTTAAGTGAGAACTTTGTTTATTTCCTTTTTTCAGTTTACACTCTCTTTGTATATTTATTAGAAATATAATCTATTTGTACTTATTTACTCTTAACAAAGAATTAACTGTTGACATTTCAATGAGTTTTCAGTGCCACATAAAATTTTTGTTTCTCTTTTCTTCTCTAGGTACATTCAGATCATATGTCGTGATCTTTTATTCTATTTCTATATTCTTATATGTATTTCTATAAATACTTTATTTGTATTGTGAGACTTATATATACAATATTAAAATATACTTGTGTAACATAAGATAGCTTGAATACTATGTAACTAACTTTTTATACCCTTCACTAGTTTGTACTACTAATATCAAAATATATATTAATATGTTCAACAACATAATTTTGAAATTTGCTTAATTGTATGTTTTTCTTTAAATTCTGTTAAAAGAAGTCAGGAGAAAGTGGACTAGTCCTCTGCATTGTATGTAGTGAGTTTCTGATACATATAATATATCCAGTCTAAGGCATTTTTTACAGAAGCATAAGAAAATCAAGGTGACATTTATCTCCTTTCTGACACTCCCACTATGTTACTATTTTCTGATATCATTTACACAAGATTGGTACAATGTAGGTGGTGTTTTCATGGATTCTGAAATCATTTAGGTATGGATTTGTATTATTGCTTAGATCATTGAGTTTAATAAAGCTAATTTTTATTTCTGTTAAGTATTTCACAGTTCTTCTCGTGGGGAAGTTGGTTTAAAATAATACATTTAGTTTTATTGATTATATGCTGTTCTCTTCCTTATTATTCACCATGTGAATTTACATTTTAATTTACAGTTATCTCAGTAAGATACATACCTACAATCCTACAACATGAGAATCTGAGGAAGGAATATCAAGGCCCACCTGGGCTACTATACAGTGAGAAACTGTAGCAAATAAAAAAGAACATCAATTTTAGGAAACATAATAAAACAAGATTATAAACCACCTCTCCCAGTCAGTATAGTATGGATTTTATTACAGCAAAATTGTTGTTAATGCACTGAATAAAGTTTCTGGGAGTTCTGAAATCCTTATAGAAGGATGAGTGAGATTCTCTATGATTGTGGGTATTTCTCACATAGAGAAACTTCCCAAATTTATCTTTTTGAGACCATGATCTCTTGATCACTAAGGTGCCTTTTTGTGAGGGCTGAGTTTTACTCTAGTATGAAAGCAGTAAGTTAGCATTTTTTGTTATATTTGTTCTCAGGAGAACTCAGAATTCCAAAATGCATTAGATACTGGTCAGATTCTAAATCAGGTGAGACAGATATCACTTCTCTGGGAAGCACTCCAAAAGTTAAACTGTTGGATTAACTCTCCATTATTTTCCTTACTCTTGTGATAGTGATTTTGAGTTAGCCTTGGTGAAATTGAGCCTTCCTCACCTGTCTATGGCAGGATCACCTGTCCTTGATCCACTTGTTTTAACATGCCCTAGGCATACAGAAGATTTAGATTTTCTTGGCACTCTGTGTGAATGGAGACAAAAACCAATGCACTGGCAGTCCTCCCAAAAGCTGGACTTAGATATGCATTCCATTCTTTCTCTTCCTGAGGGAACATCCATGAGCTGAGCTGAGCAGTACTGAGTAAGAAGCAAAGTAATCACAGAAAAAAATGAATATTTTTCGCATTTCACTGTGGCATTTCTCAGCATCAAGCTTGTCTCTGATTCTGCAGTCTCTACTGTTTTCTGTATAGATACTACTCTGATATATACTTATAGCTGTAATGTGTTTTTAAAGTGGATTGGAAGCTAGACCTTCCTAGTTCAACTATTGCTGACATGACTATTCCAACTTCCACTGATGATAATGCATGTACTTTTTCTCATTTATCATCATTCACTGTTCATTGAAATTCCAGGGAGAGAGAAATGTAGGGACTGTTTTTTCCTTTTAATATTTTCCTTCAAAATAATTTCTTACTGCAGCAAATGACATTATTGATATGTGAAATATTGTGTCAAAAGCCAGATTAAGTTTTTATTCTCTCAGGAGATGATAAATCCTCTCCCCTCCTTCAAATCTGTGTCCATACATTAACTTATCATGGAAATTGTATACTCTCTTTTTTCTTTCTTTTTCTGGATCTCATATATATGTATATAAACATATATGGACATACAATACAAATATATTTTACACACATATAATCAGCTCTGTATTTTCCTTATTTTACCATCAAACAAAATAAACTTATATAAACGTATATCACTGATAATGGTAGATAAATGACTTATTTCATATGCAACACCATCATGAGCTTTAAATTTGATTACATTGTATTAAAAGTAACTAATTAATGGTATCCATTTTATTAATAATAACACAATTGCTTGTGTATCACATCCACTAATGATAACATGAGTACCTACAGATGCTTTGGCATGACAAAAGACTTCCACTATAGTTTGTAGCACAGGCAATCACTAAGTTATCTACAAGAGGAAACATCCTCCTCTTATAAGAAAATGCTAGTGACTATTTCAAACATGCTCTCTAGTAGCCTACCATTAAGAAAAAAAACCATCTTTACATGAATATGCAAGTTTTTCCAGAATGTGATACTATGTTCTATCACATTCATTATACTGTTTTACAAATCTCAACTTTCCTAATACAAATCTGGTTCCTATGTTAGTAAATAGAGCCCAGTTTCAAAGGGAAAATACATGTACAGCTAATACCTGCAACTTGTGCTCCCAAGTAGTTATTACTCAATGTTTCTGTGACAAAATATCTAGTAAAACTAACTTAATGAAGGGAGCACCTTTTTTGTCTAATAGCTTGCAGGGATACAATTCATCATGGTAAGGAGTAATGGTGATATAGGAATTCTCAGCTGTGATTCTCTGCCTTCTCACCTCCTTACAAAATAGGCTTCTTCCTTTCTATCTTTTGGTTCTGTGTTCAGGTCAGTAAAAATGGTGCCACACATGTTTAGTATAGGTCTCCTGAGTTGGTACACCCAACTAAATCCAGTCAACCTGACAGCATATCTTAGCACATTATTTTGACAGTTCATTCAAAAAACACATTAACTAATAGGAAGCAATAGGCTAATGGTTCAGAACCTATTTGCTCAAAGAAAGAATTTATGAACAGGCAATAAGATAGACCCATATAAAATATGTTTATCAAGCAGCAAAACATTCTTTGATAGCAAAGTGGATGAATAAGTAAATCAAACAGAAGGTAGACAAATGACAGAATAATCACACGGCCTTAAAACATTTTAAATTTTGTCAAATATGGTCTCTGGTGCAGCATTAATTGTGAACATCCTATTGTACACCATGTCACAATCACCTCTCCCTTTTAGAATGCTGGTACGTGCACGCTTATTTCCATCAACTCGCAATTATTGAAAAGAATTAATTCTATTTCTGACCGAAGAAGGTACGAAGCACAATCAGAGATGGTATTCATCCTAGCTGGGAATGCAATGCAGGCTTTCAGCAGTGTTAACCAAAAATCAGTCGACCTCCCGTCTGTTAGTGTTATGTGACATTGGCTATGTTTGTGGCTGAATGTGGTTCCACAGCCTGAGAACTTTGCTGAACCCTTAGTGTTACACATTTAAGATGACAGCCCTATATTTACCCTGTCAAAATTTCAGGTTCAAGTTCTGTTTCACCTAGTAACTTTATATTAGTGCTAGTGTGATAGGATACAACTCAGAGGGGCATATGATATAACACTGAAGCTTCCTTCGGAGCTTCTAAAAATGTTATTATGAAAACATGTTCTGGAAGGTAAGGAATGAGGAAAATTGATGAAAGGATTGCTTTATTTATGTTTTTAAATAACACTGCGTATTTTTTATTTGTGAGCTCATAAGATACTTTTATTTATTTTTTAAAAATGTTACATCCCAACCCCAGTTTCTTCTCCTTCCCCTTCTCTTGCCTCCACACTTTCCCCCACCATCCCACTCCAATCCACTTCTCAGAGGGAATAGTCCTCCCTTGGAGAGTCACCAAAT
The DNA here is from genome assembly GCA_001685095.1 of Ellobius talpinus. Classification (NCBI taxonomy): domain Eukaryota; kingdom Metazoa; phylum Chordata; class Mammalia; order Rodentia; family Cricetidae; genus Ellobius; species Ellobius talpinus. The sequence continues at coordinate 9,508 of LOJH01044681.1, read as the reverse complement.
TCTGGGAGACCAAGTTGAGACAGAACCAAGTCCATCCCCCTGAATCAAGCTTGGCAAGGTATCCTGTGTTTGATAATAGACTCCAAAACACCAATTCATGCACTAGGGTAATGCATTCCAAATAGATCAAGCCATGTAATGATCACCCACATTCATAGGACCTAGTTTGGTCCCATGCAGGTTCACCAGATGTCAGTCCAGAGTCCATGAGTTGCCTCTAGCTCGAGTTGATGGTCTCTGTGGTTTTCCCCATCATGAACTTGACCCCCCCTTGTTCCTATGATCCCTCCTCCCATTCTTCAACTGAACTCCAGGAGCTAAACCCTGATGTGAGTTTCCCGTCTGTATGCTGTGAATGTGTTTTATTACGATTGGTTAATGAAGCTGTTTTGGCCAATTCATTAGCAGAACAAATCCAGGTAGTAAATCTGAACAGAGATAGAGAGTGTGGGCATAGTAAAGGAGACACCATGTAGCCTCTGAAGGAGAAAGATGCCCAAAACTTTACTCAATAAGCCACAACCTCATGGCCATATGCAGATTAATAGAAATGGGCTAATTTAAGGTATAAGATCTAGCTAGAAATATGCATGAACTATTGGCCAAACAGTATTGTAATTAATATGGCTGTTGTTTGATTATTCGGGTCCACATAGCCGGGAAGTGAATGAGCAGCCTCTGGTTACAAAAGCCCATTGCTTGACTGTGAATAACTGCATCTTCTTCCATCAGTTACTGGATGTAGAATCTATGCTGAGAGTTAGGGTAGTCATTAATCTGATTATAGGGAAAGACCAGTTCAGACACCCTTTCCACTATTGCTAAGAGTCTTAGCTAGGGTCATCCTTGTCTATTCCTAGGAGTTTCCCTAGCACGAGGTTTCTCCTTAACCCAATAATTGCTCCCTCTATCACAATATCTCTTTCATTGCTCTCCTTTTTTTGTCCGCTCTCAACCTGGCCATCTTGATCCTTCAGGGTCTCATGCCCATTCCCCTCCCTACATTCCCCTCACAGCTTACTCCAAATATCTTAACTATTCCCCCTTCCTTCGACCTTCCTTGCATGTCTCTCTTAGGGTCCTCCTTTTTACCTAGCTTCTCTGATACTGTGAATTGTAGCCTGGTTATCCTTTGTTTTAAGTCTAATATCTTATTTATGAGTGAGAACATACCATGTTCATCTTTCTGGGTCTGGGTTACTTCACTCAGGATGGTTTTATCTAGTTTCTTCATTTGCCTAAAAAACTCAAGATGTCATTCTTTTTTTTTTTAACTGCTGAGTATACTTCGCTGTGTACGCTGTGTAAATGTACCACATTTTCTTCATCCATTCTTCAGGTGAAGGGCATCTAGGTCACTTCCAGGTTCTAGCTATTACGGTGCTATGAACATAGTTGAACATATGCCCTTTGTGGTATGAATGTGATTCCTTTGGGTACATGCTCAAGGGTGGTATTGCTGGGTTTTGAGGTAGGTTGATCCCAATTTCCTGAGAAATCATCATATTGGTTTCCAAAGTGGCTGTACAAGTTTGGACTCCCACCCGCAATGGACAAGTATTCCTCTTACTCCAAATCCTCTCCAGCATAAGCTGTCATCAGTGTTTTTGATCTTAGACATTCTGGCAGGTGCAAGATTATTGTTTCTCATACTGATATCTGAAATAATCCCGTGCCTACATATGCACATATACACATTTAAAAATGAACATATTTTCATTACATTATTTTTTCCAAGTCTGGTAACTCTAATCTAAGGCCTACTGATAGTCAAGCAATCCACTTCTGAGTTGCATATTCAACTTAATACATTTCTTTTAAAAAGCACTTTTGCCTATGTTGCATATACACTATTAATAATTGCAGTATAGTGTTGGGGGGGCTGCTTGTTCATTTCTCGGCCACTTGGACTCCTGAAATATTCACACATAAACTATATTATTTAAATCACTGCTTGGCTAATCACTTAAGTGTGTTTTTGGCTTACTCTTACATCTTAAATCAATCCATTTCTGTTAGGTTAAATTTTACCTTGAGACTCATGGCCTACCAGCAAAGCTCCTGCTGGCAGCTTGCTTCTGTCCCCTCTGGCAGCTACAAGGAATCTCACTGACTCCGCCCTCTTTCACCCAGCATTCAGTTCAGTTTTCCCAGCCTAGTGCTACTCTGCCCTATCACAGGCCAAAACAGCTACTTTATTCATGAACCAACAAAGCAACATATACAAAAGGACTTCCCACACCAATATAGAAGGTTTCTTCAATGTTCTTTGTCTTAAAGGTACATAAATTCTCACAGTCATCAGTTATATACTATGATTACATTTGTCTGTTTTAAACATGTCAATTCATGATCATTTCCCATACTGATTTTAAACAATCACTTTTGGTAGTATTATTAGTACAGTAACTAAAATGATGGATTTACCACAGATATGATTGAATTTTATAACATCAGAAAATACAGCATTTGAAACTTAAAGTAGTAAAGATAAGCTTATCATTCCATTGATCTAATTTTATCTTTTAATATAGTTCAGTCACCCAAATAAAAATTGTCATAAATTAGAGTCAAAACATATGCTTTTTGAAAAAAAATAATTTTTCAAAGGCATATTTGGCACAAGTTTGCTATAACTGAAGGAGAAAAGACTTGATGTGGGTTTGACATATCTGGAAAAATAAGTTAGAGATTTCTCAGATAAATGAAGGGGAGAATTTTTTCTTGTATCCCTGAGATAATGCCTGTTGCTACATACTTCTAGATTTTCTGATTCATCAGATTCTAGTGGCCTTTTTTTCTGAAAATAGTTTTATAGATATAATTTAAATTGAAATTTTAAAGAGCAAAGGGTGACGTACGCAGGGACCTAAAGCAAAAACAGGCACAATGGGTACGTCCTTGTCATTATAGTCAAGCACAAATGACATATTGTGCAGCAGGAAATAAACACCACTGTATGTTTCAAAGGCTGAAACCTGATCATTTCCTCATGATTACTTCATACGGCAAATTTTCATCATGGAACTCAAGCATGTGCCCATCTGTACTCTGTGTTATAATAAGCCAGCATCTATTTTAAGGAAACTAAAGCATGAGTTCCATCCACTCAGTATCAAATATGCAAATAATTTCATTATGAATTCACGTAACTTCACTTTAATTTTAAGTTTTGCCCATATCTTCTTAGACTATAGTTTATAAATCTCAGTGTTAAGATTTGTAACATAAACTTAGTCTAGTCATATATCCTCCTATTTTATGTTTCACTAATGACTGGACTGAATAAATTCATAGGCACTTTTTTTGTTATCTTTCTTTAATGTGGTTGTTATTATGAATCCATACTTCACTTTTATGTTTACACTGTTAGCACACACAGGCACATTTCATGTATGAAAAGACTTCACTTTTTGAGATTTTTATAAATTAGAAGAAAATTTCATGGAGAAAACTTTGGAAATCAAATACAGACTGTTTTCTGCTATTGAAATTTATAATGTAGAGGAACTTGGTCACATTATATAACCTCTGTGAATTGTATCTGCATAATGAGGTGGTAAAACAAAATGTATACCTGTTCTTTTGCAGTACAATTAAGAATTAAATATCTTCAAATAATAAAATATTAATGAAATTATGAAGAGTATGAGAAATAATTCATTAACTTATTCAATGTACCTTGTTGAGGACAAAAATTATTCCATTGTATTAAAGTTTCTCTTCTTGTGGTATTTGTATTACAGTGTGGAAAAAACAAAAAATATAATGAGAAATATGTCAAGTTATGATAAATATTAGGAGTAAAAAGGTAGAATCTGAGAAAATGAAAGGAAAGTTTGGGAATATTATCTGACATTTCAAGGTCAGGCATGTAGTCTAAAGCAATATGGATAACACAGCACATGGGAAAACTTGGATAATGCATAATTCAGGGGCTCTCAACTTGGAAACATGCTTATAATTCAAAGGATCATATACAAAATTAAAACAGATTTTTTTAAAAGGTACTGAAATGAAATAGAAAGTATAGCCAGAAAATATAAAGGTTTGATATACATGTATGGTGAATATTCATGACTTAACTGCTGAATGAATAAAGTCTGGTTTCACTTTCACTTTATCATGATCATCATGACATTTGTTTTAAAAATCAGATCCAGAAAACAGAACTAGAAAATCAGGAAAGCAGGTTAAGTGTGAACAAGTAAGCCTGAGGCTGATTGCAGGAACACTGTGACTACACATGATCTTTCATTATACCAAGCTATAGACACATGAGCAAGCCATTCCCCAGAGTTAGCTATCAACTAGTATGAACTGTTCTCTTTTACATGGAGGAAACAGAATCAAAAGGGACTACTTCTTAATATATATTATATTTTATTTGTGTTATAATAAATAAAACTTACCTGAAGATCAGATTGCAAAGCTAGACACAGTAGTGAGCCATAAAAGCCATAAAGGTGTGGTGGCACACACTTTTAATCCCAATAGTCACACTAGTTAGCCACAGAGGCCAGTTGGTGGTGTTGCACATATATGCTTTTAATACCAGCAGACTATAAAGCAAGATGAGACAGGAACTAACTCTCCATTCAAATCGAAAATTTCATGGAGGTAAGAGCTATCTAGTGGTTGACTGTTTTGCTTCTCTTATCTTTCAGCTTGAACCCCAATAACTTCCTTTGGGGTTTTCATTGTATCATAGAAGGAAGCATGGCAGCACACAGGCAGACTTGATGCTAGAGGAGTAACTGAGATTTTTGCTTCCAGGTCCCCAGGCAGGAAAAGAGAATCCTGGGTCTGACAGGGGCTTGGGAATCCTCAAAATCCACTGTTGCAGTTTAGATAAAATTGACCTATATAAACTCATAGTGAGTAGCAATATTGAGAGGTGTTGCTTTGTTAGAGTAGATATGTCCTTGTTGGAGGAACTATGTCACCTCGTGGGATGGCTTTGAGATTTTATATGCTCAAGACAACACCCAGTAGCTCAGCTCACTTCCTGTTGTTGCCTTCTGGTCAGGATTTAGAGAGTGCCATGTCTGTATTAAGACTGCCATGCTCCCCACCATGATAAAGAACTGAAGCTCTAAAACAATACAGAAGTCAACACCCTTAAATGTTTTCAATTGTAAAGTTGCTATGGTCATGGTGTCTCTTTACCACAAGAAGCTCTAGCTAAAACACCAAGCCACAACACTTCCTCCAGCAAGGCAACCCTTACTCTATCAAGGTTACACCTCATAATCCTTTACAAGTAGTATCAGTCTCTGATGACTAAGCAGTAAATATATGAAGCCATTGGGGGGCATTTTTATTCAAACCACCAGAGAGAGTAAAATAAATTTTCACAAACACTGTTGAAAATCTGAACAGTCAAATTAAGTAAATAAAAGAAAATGATAGCCTCTACCTTATTCCATACACAATTTGGAAGGAAGCACATGAATGAAATTTCCAAATGGTAATGGTTAAAAACAAACACACTCAAAAAAAACACTGCTTCCAGTGTGTACTTTTTCTTGATCTTTTCTGTTGTTTCATGTCTAGTAGGAGAAACCAAAGAGTAAATTTCCCCTTAGCCTTAGGACATGACTATATTATCTCCTGGATCAAAATCATGCATGTCATCTAGAATAATCATAACATCGCCTTCACAGCACCAATTTGTCAAGTTTACTATGTATTCCTACACATAAGACTTCAGTCTTATAATTCAATTCCCAAATAAGGAGGTATATATTTGATAAAAGTCTGTGGATGTTCAGTACTGTTTATTTCTTCTTGATTAAGGAGGCCTTTCAATCTGATATTGCAGTGTTGTGATTTTTGACAGAATTAATGGAATGGTGGTAATCTAACAAACATCTTACATGTAGGGTAAGTCTTCTGACCTCAAAGTTCTTGAGAAGAATATCTTTGTCCAATTAGTGAGACAGTACAGATCAAGAATATCATGAAATAAGTACTTAAGAAATCACCTTGTAAATAGAAGGTCAAAATTTGAGAATGGGGAAAGTATGAGAGAGTTTTCAAAAAAAAGTATTGATATATCAAAGACAGTTTCATAATAGGAACTTTTAAAGATTTCATCATGTACCTTTTTTAGTTTCAATCTGATATTTTTTAAATTATTTATAAGAGCTGTGCTTTCATAAAGTGCTTGTAGACCTCAGTTCATAGCATAAACCCTTTGACCTCCATAATTTCCTCACTTTTGATATCAAACAGTTCTGCTTTCTTTATTGTTTGCATGTCACTGCTGTAGCTCATATAAAGTCCTGACCAACTCCTCTGAATGTGCATCTGTTTGCTTTTGTCCCTTAAAATGCCATGAAACTGTGTCAATCAAAGCTGCATGTGTGGTCTGACAGCAGATTGTGCACAAAGAGTGACTGTTACTCCTCTCTAATTACTTCTAATAATGCAGTCAAAGCTTGTGTCATTTTGGCTGTCTGGTCTGTCTATTGGCTCATATTTAGTGCATAAGAAACTCCAAGTGTATTTATCACTACATGCACTGGTCTTTTACGTGCCTTATTGTTCATGTAGAATTTTTGCATGTAAATCACAAACTAGTTTTATTTGTAGTAAAAATAATTTTACAACACTCAACTTCCTACTATATGTTTTATTTCTTTTGATTTTATTTTGTTAAGACAGGGACATGTGAATTACATTGACTCTGAACATATAGCATTGCGGAAAATAGACTGATCTACTTGCTTCCACTTCTCACATTGCTAGGATTACAGATGTACACTACATGAAGCATATTTTATGTGTTTTATTGCTAATCCTTATATTAAATTAATATGTTGGTTATTGGGAAAGAAAAATTTGTTGTGAAAGGATACTGCACCTTTGTTTCCCTGCTGCCTAGACCTGAATAGTCCTCAGAAACTGCATTAATTAAACACTGCTTGGCCAATGGCTCAGACATATTTCTTGCTAGCTCTTGCATCTTAAATTAACCAATTTCTATTATTTTATATTTTACCATGAGTCTCATGGTTTATTATCTCTTGCTCCTTGGGTAGCTACATGGCTTCTGCCTGACTGCACCTTATTTCTCCCTGCATTCAGTTTAGTTTTTCCACCTAGTTATATTCTTCCTTGTCATAGGCCAAAGATGTTTCTCTATTAACAAATGATAATAAAAGTGTATTCACGGTATGCAGAGGTGAATTATTTGGTAATTCTCAGATTAGTTAGCATCTTATATCTTCATCTTTACTAGAAAAATAGGTTAAAGTTTAGAAAACACATTCACCATTCTGTATTCATGACTTTTGCTAGAGTACAAAATGTTACTGAAGTCTCTTTAATAAGAAAATAAAATCTTTAAAGGGAGAAGAAAAAGTACAAAAGTAAAGAACATGTTAATAAAATCAAAATGAGGTACTTGAGTAAATAAATAAAAAACATAGAACTAATGCCAGATAGTTTGATTGGGATCTAAATTTTCTTACAAATAAATGTCATTTGATCAAATTTTAAAAGATTAAAAAAAGATACAGTGCAAAGTGGGCAGCATTGAAACCAGACAAGCAGACTCAATAGTTTGTATCTATATATACTTGTGTGTGTTTGTGTGTGTGTGTGTGTGTGTGTGTGTGTGTATATACATACATACAACAATACTAATCTTAGACTATCACCTTGAAAGGGACATAGGAGGCACTCAAAGTAAGGGTAGTTGTCCCCAACTGGCTGGAAGGGAGAAAGGGATAAAATGGTATGATTGTATTTCAATCAAAAATAAGTTTTTAAACAAATTTTACATGTGTTAATTATTTAAAAAACTATTAGAACTCTTTCAACTTACAGATATTTAGTTATTTAATAAAAATTTATGTTTAGATATATTGCTTTTACTTATGGAACTCTGAGAAGTTTAGAAGTTTCTATTTTCTGTCTATATAGTTTCCTGACAAGTATGATTGTTTGACACATACAAGATATTCTTTTCACTCATGAAGTTTTCTTACTGTCTGTTTTTTCTGTTTGTTTGTCTAATATTTTACCTCCAGAATTGTGGCTTCAATATCAAAGCAGTGCAGAATTTCTTTGTGTTAACAATCATTTAGCTGTTCAAAGTGACCTTCCAAGGCTAGAATATTTTCTGTGTTTGGCATAAATCATTGTGATCTTCCAAAAGCATCTCTCTTGTTCTTTTTCTTATAATTGGTCTTCATTTGTTAGCTTTTAAAAAGTATGTGAAAAGAATGCAATTTCCCTTCAGGTCAAGACATTCTTCTTATTGGTATTACTCATTTGCTACAAGTTATAAAAGGTTGCTATAAAAATGACCTCATAGCATGTATGTTCAAGGATCCAGGGTATGCCTGCTTTCTGTAGACAGTGGACCAGGAAGTTTCCCTCTGTGTAAAGTCCCCTAGATTGACTTGTACAGAAGTCAGGCTCTTCCTTTGTAGGAATGCTTTCTTCCTTAGAAAGTCTGCTTCCTCTCCTGGGGAAGATCATTCTCTGATCTACACTTGAATAAATGCTGACCTCCAGGTCTTGTAGGTGTATCTACCTCCATTGGCTATTAGTTTTCCTCTGGTGAGAGATGGCTTTTATCACATTTTCAGCAAAAGGACAGTTTTTCATCTTCTTTTTCTCTGCTCAACATGTCAGATCCTGGAAATATGTCCCTGAAGCATTGTCACTGAGACCTCTTGTATTGCCATATCATCCTGAATGACCACAAAAGGGAACATTTCTTTTTGTCTACAAAAGTCGATTTAACTCATGTTAAAAGAAACAAGTGAAATTGTAGGAAATTATGTCAACTGAGGTGAACCTAAATAAAAGGCCAATATCAAGTTGAAAATCTCTGTTGTCAAGAAGTATAGCATATATTCCAAAACTATAATTTTGGAGTAATATCCAAAAATAACATTTGAGGCAGTTATATGAATATCAAAGGAGAAAATCTACTTACTATGTATACAATAATACAGCTACCTGATAAAGAAATTGATGAAATATCAAAGACACTGCATCCAAATCACTTGTCCTCACTAGAGCCAGTTATAGAAGTCAAGAAGATGTTTGATTTAGTAAGGGCTTCTATTGCTATGACAAGACACCAAGACTATTGCAATTATTATAAAGAAAATTATTAAATTGAGGTTGGAGGCTTAGAAATGCAAAGGTTTAGTCCATTATCATGACAGGGATCATGGCAGCATATATGCAGGTATGGTGCTGGAGAAGGAGCTGATATATATTGATATTTAGATAAAAAGTAGACTGAGACACTGATATGGCTTGAGAATATATGAGCCCTCAAAGCCCACCTCCACAGTGACACACTTCTTCCAACAAGACCATATGTACTCAAACAAGGGCACAACCTCTAATAGCACCACTCCCTCTGGGGGCTATTTTCTTTCCAACCACAGCATTCATGCTCTGACCTCCAAAGACTTCTATCCATACCATAATACAAAAAGTGTACTTAGTCCATTTTAAAAGCACATGAAGTCTATAA
>LOJH01044680.1:0-13742 GCA_001685095.1 Ellobius talpinus | reverse complement strand
AGGGCAGGGAACCCTGACTGCTCTTTGGACTGGAAAGGGAGGGGGAGGAGGAATCGGGGGAGGTAGAGGAAAATGGGAGGAGGGGAGGAGGTGGAATTTTTTAATAATAATTTTAAAAAGATACTGAAAAAATGAAACTTAGAATAAAAAGGGAATGATTCCATGTATTCTATGGTGACTCGGGATATAACTCCCCTTATTTATTTTTTTGAAGTTGTCTTTTTTAAGGGGCTAGAATCATGTGCCACAATTCCTTGTCCTTAAGTATTATAATGAATGCCTGTTTTATGTTCAATATTTCATTGGGAACAAAATTGCTGAAATATTTTACTAATCTATCTCAATCCATTATCCATTTTTATTACTTTAGGAATTCCCATGTATGAAAAACATTTGAAGCAATGAGTTATCACATGCACAGTGGCTTTTGCAGTTTGTGAAATGGCCATCAAGATCCCTGAAAAGGTATTAATTGCCACATGCAATTTTAATTTGCCAAATTCTTCAACATGAGTAACATGTATTTGTGTTAGATTATTAGGAAGGAAGTCTCGAGGATTTACTCCTAAGGTAGGCACAGGCAAATATTGTGGTTATATATTACATTGATTAACAATCTGATGAGCAATTTCTCTTGTAAGGTCAAATGATTTTCTTACATTTCTGCTGATCTGATGATGAAAGGCATGTGCTTGTTTAGCCAGTTCTACTTTGGACCAAGCAGTCCTCCTTATTAATTTATCAGCTGACTCATTACCATCAGCCAGTGGACCAGAAAGATTGCTGTGTGCTCTAATATGACCACAAAGCATGGTAATTTGCTTTGATGAATGGCATCTTGAATTTGTTGGAACAGAATTTTAACTTGATTCTTACTAGTCCCGATGCAGGGTAAAGTCTGTATGACTTAAAGAGCTCTAAAAATATGACTATTTATACAAATTATATATATATATACAAATTAAATGAACTACTTATTAAAAGCTGAAAAATTAGCTACAGTTCACAATTCTACTACTTGCTCTGAAGTTGAATCTGTTAGTACTACATGACTTTTATCACTAACAACATAAGCAGCTCTTCCATTGGAAGAATCATCTGTAAAAACCAGCATAGCATCTTTTAAAGTATCTTTCATAACAATTTTATGGGATATAAAGAAATGAATTTTGCAAGTTGTAACAGTTGATCAACTGGAAAGTGATTATCAATTTGGCCCAAATATTGGGCGAAAGCAATTGCTCAAGAATCATTATTTTGAAACAATCAATCAACCTGTTGTTTAGTATAAGGAACATTATCACATTAGGTTCTCTAACAAAATGTCATCTAGATTCAATCCCGCTTTTTTTGTACTGGACAAGCTACTGTTTCATAATACGGGTTTAATGCTTTGTCCAGGGAAACAGGCAGATGAAAACATGATAATGGTACCTCTTGCCATAATGCAGCCACTGGAGATGTCGTGTCAGAAGCACATGGGTTTCCCATGGTTTTGCATAATCAACATAGCACACTTGCTGATGTTGGATTGCACGTTTCACCTGAGCCAGAAATGTCTGGCAACATCTACAAGATGCCTGGGGGAGAATCTCACTGAGGAGCTCATGTTGTCCCAGAAACAACATCAAATAGGGCTGTAGGCATTGACTATTCCCAAATAATTTCTGAAAATCATTCAAAGTTTATAGGTTAGCTTTCCTAATTTCCAATTTCTGAGGCTTAATTTCTTTAGAGTAAAAAATATGTCCCAAATACTTTTACAATCTTGTGGAGCCAAAATGACAGTATAAGAACAATCCTTTAAATATAATATCATTTATAGGTATTCTTTGATATGTCTATAAGAGAAGGCAATCCAGGCTGCAAGTTTTCTATTAGCTGCGTGGTTCCATTATTTATTTTTTTAAAAAAATCTTGTATTAATCTCCATTTCCCTGATTTCTTTTTAATCATGAATATGAGAGAATTCCAGGGAGAATTTGAAAACACAATATGGCCACTATCCAGCTGTTCCTGTACTAACTGCTGGGCATCTTCTATCTTCTCTTCTGTCAGAGTCCACTGATCCACCCATAAAGGCTCCTCACTTTTCTAAATAATAGTCTGCATGGTGTGCAGGCTTCTGTTACCTCTCCTAAAAATACCCTAATCCTGCTTTGGAAAATCTCTTGCTATACATGATAGGATAAATTCTTCCTTCATTGTCACTGCCTAGTCCTTGATTGGTCAACAGTCATTATTAGAACATTGGATTAATAACAGCTGCATCGGGGCTATATAAATACACTCCAATTTGGTTCATAATATCTCAACCCCACGAATTTGCAGGCAAATGGGGAGCGGCGTACAGCCTCAAAGTTCCTTCATGACCCTCTTCATCTCTCCTGGAAAGCTCATTGCTACCTTGATCAGTACTCTGAGTCTGAGCAGTCCCTTAAAGCTGTGTAGTAGTCTGCAGTTTTGGCCATGTTGAAGTAATAACAGCGACTGAAAGTAACTAAAAACGTATCTGCACCAGTATTTAGGAGGCCAGAAAAGTTCTTTCCATGTATGAACAAAGTGAATTCTGTGTGTTGTGAACCTATGACTTACGGCAAATTGCCATCAGATGAAGCAAACCCAGACTCTCTTTTCATATTATAGTGATATTTTATTTGTTTTAATAAATAAAGCTTCCCAAAGATAAGAATGACAACGATAAACCACTAGAGATCAGTCAATGGTGGCACATACCATTAATCCCAGGATTTGGGAGACTGAGGCAGATGGATATCAGTAAGTTCAAGGCCACCCTGCTCTACACAAGATAAATACTAAAACAATTCCAAGTGGTGGTAGCTCACCTTTCATCACAGTACTAGGAAGTCATGTCTTTAATGCCAGCTCTAGAGGAAATATAAAATGGGAAGAGAGAGGCTCAGTCTGCTTAGTCTTCATAGGCTGTTTAGTCTGCTTAGTCTGTAGTTGCCCAGCCTTGGTAGAGGTAAGACATGTCTGGGGACTGGCTGCTCTGCTTTTATGGTTTTTTGGTTGAGCACCAATATCTGACTCTGGGATTTTATTATTTGTGCTACATTCTTATCTCTTTTAACTTTTTTTATGTTTTTTTTTATTTTTTTATGTTTTCTTTGCATTTGGGGAAGTAAAATCAACTGTGCATGTTTCTGGCCTTATTTTACCACAGAAATTCCATTATGTGAGTGAGTCATGACCTTGATTTCTCTCTCAAAATCAGCATCAATCTCTCTAGGAGCCACAAAGACTCCCTGCATAGTGATGCTACTTCTTCCCACCAATAACTCTAGAGTGACTATCAGGAAAAGCTGGTTTACATTCACTAGCCCAATGTTTCTCTCTCCTGGATCTCAGGCACAATTCAGGTTCTCCTTTCACTCCCCTATCAAGACACTGCTTGACCTGATGTCCATTCTGACCACATCTAAAACTATTCCCAGTAGATCCCGTACCCCTCCTTCCCCCTGGACCTTGTTTTTTTTTTGTTTGTTTGTTTTGGTTTGGTTTTGGTTTTTGGGTTTTTTGGGGTTTTTTGTTTGTCTGTTTTTGGAGAGAACATCTTTAATTGTTTTCTCCTATCATGCAGCAGTCATAGCTAACCCCTGAATATATAAGGAGCCAATAACTGAACAAATTCAAATACAATCAGATATGTAACCATTCTAAAAGGTCTCAAAGCAGCCTGACATACTGCATTAACATTCTCATAAACTAGCCATTTAACAGTCAAAAGTCGAGCTTCTGTATCCCCAACTAACCCGATTGATGTCTGCAACAGCCTAAAGACAAAGTCCTGAAATAATTCACCAGGTCCCTACCTTGTCTTAGATAAGTCCTCAGTCTGCTCTCCAGAAGACAGAAGTTTATTCTAGACTTCTTGTCAGCTGTAGTAGCTTAGGCATACCCTGCCAAACCAAAATTAAACTTCTCATCTTTTTCCCAATAAATACCTTCACTGGTAAGCATATCAAAAGAAATGAGAACTTGTTGGGCCCAATTTCTTTCAGCTGCAGCCTGACATTGTGTTCTGCAAATTCAGTTTTCCATGACAGATTGTCCCCTCCTGACCTGTTAGCTTTGGCTATCTGTTTCCATTCTAGGGAAGGAGGAAGGGCAAGGCTTTTAAAGCCATATACTCTAACAACATTTGCATAAGAGGTGCAGTTATCTCGAGTGTACACTGCTTTTAATTCTTGAGTTGTCTAAATGGAATTGGAGCATGAAGTCTGACTAGATTGCCCCAGCATCCCTTTGCTCTATTCCTGGAAACTTCTGAAACCCTTGAACATCCTTCCCTCTGCTAGCGGTCTCTCTAACACTAGCATGGAGAGATGTGTGACTAGCAGTGTTTGTAGTGCTCCAGCAGGCCTCTGTATGTGGCTCTAGACCAGCTACCACAGTAAGAAGAGGAGTACTTCTCTGATAAGAGAAGACTTGCAGAGTTTCCATTTTCTGTGAAAGTGATACTCATAAATCTCTCAAGCCTTTTAGTTCCTGCTGAATCTCACCCCCAGGCTTCTGGTTAGAAGCAAGGGAGGTGAAAACTCCACATTAAGGTACTTAGCAGCTTCTTCCTCTCGCTCACCAGGCTCAGACTGATCATAATCACACAGTCCCAATTCTTCTTTATTTAGAAGCTCCTCTGCTGAGGCGGAGGGTTTTATCTGACTTTTAACCATTTTGTGGGAAATACCTCCTGACATTCAGGGCACAAATCCAAACATTTCCATATAAGTACCCTCAGGTGAAGGACGTTCAGTGGGGATGTCTTCACGCCCATAGTCCTCATACTATTGGATTTTTACCCCAATTCTTCCCTATGTTTCTGAATCCAAGGTCCTTTGCTCAGGAAACCAAGGGCACAACTGCCTAAAAATTCAAAAAATTTCTATACTTGCTGCTTGCTATCCTACTTCAACTACTCTGGCTTTTAAAACATTTGTGAACAATTGTACAAATGACTACTATTACATTACTCCATATTTATAATTTTATTTACAATTCGAATCTTGAATTACTTACCGCCCTTCATTTTACTTTTTCTTCATACTGTGGTCTCCTTCACTTTATTTACCCTGTGTTCAAGCCCCATCAGGGAGTCATTTGTCCGGCCCAGCAGACTTGTCCATCAGTGCTTGAAAGGATGAGTGAGGATTAAGGAAAGAAGTAGACAAAGAAAGAAGATAGAGCCAGGAGGGCATCCAGTGAATACTATGATCAGCAACAAGTTTATTACTCAAAGTTCTTATATACCCCAGTCAAAAGAGGTATATAAATTACTGCCTTACCAAGATACAAAGGACAAACAGACATAATTACCTGTTTAATACACAAACATCAAGTAACCACGCCCTAAGTCAAAACATTCTGTGAAATGCCCTTTGAAGAGTAAGGCATCCAGTAGCCACAGGTTTGGTCTAACATTTGGTATAACCCTGAAGAAGCAAGAATATGTTTGAACTCTCTGACCTTTAGTCAAAATGGACCAGGTACTTTATGGTGGGCCTCCACAACCTCTGAGCTATCTCTTTTGCCCAAATTTTAAATGAATTTTGAAATATATTCTTAATTTGTTAACTTTTTCAACTAAACAATAAATTTGCATAGATTTAGGCATTAATAAATCAAAACACTTTTAAATCATTAGAAACATT
Source organism: Ellobius talpinus (assembly GCA_001685095.1). Lineage (NCBI taxonomy): Eukaryota > Metazoa > Chordata > Mammalia > Rodentia > Cricetidae > Ellobius > Ellobius talpinus. The sequence goes on along the minus strand of LOJH01044680.1, from coordinate 8,070 downwards.
CTAAAGGGAAACAATGAAACATCTAGTAAATAATTCAACTATATAATTTCTCTACTGAACTTCTCCACTATTTTTCTATAAAAATTGGGAAATTGGGACTGGAGATCTGGCTCAGAAGTTAAGAGCATTGACTGTTCTTCCAAAGGTCCTGAGTTCAATTCCCAGAACCACATGGTGGCTCATAACCATCTGTAGTGAGATATGGTGTCCTCTTCTGTCCTGCAGGCATACATGCAGGTAGAAAACTATATACATAATAAAGTCTTTAAAAAATTGGAAATTGAAAGTAATCACATACATATGTATTATCAGTAATGTATCTTTAAATAATTCTAAAATGCAGACATTGTTTACCATTGCCATTAATATAGCTCTTCTGTAAACTTCTTTCATTTCCATTCCAAAATCTAGCAACATTTCCAGACAATTTTCCCTTAACTTGGAGTATTTTGGTGAAGCAATCGCTACAGCTAGAATGTGTCTTTTTAAAATATGTTAGACTATTTTTGACTACTCACAATTTCTTATTATTTGACATATGGCAGAAAAGGACTATAAATATATTAGATGAAATGACACCAAACATAAACATGATTCAACTCTGTAGAATTTGTTACAAGTCTCTTTTGTCCCAGAAATTAGAATTTAATGTGACCTTATCATTGGTGATGTTACTTAATAAAAACAAGTACTCTCTGTTGGATGACAGAAAGAAGTTGATATATCTAGATCTAGTTCACAAAAAAAACCCAACAACAACCAAAAAAAAAACAAAAAAAACCCTTCAGTTTTAGGAAATCTGTCCTTTGGAATTAATTTATTATGTGTAGCTACTTAGCTAATGTTTTGGTGTCCTGAAGAATATTCAATTCTCTGGGCTCAAGGCAACAGGCCCTGAAGATTTTATGGCGGGCACCTTTCTGGAGATCAAAGAAGATATGTGGGATTCTTTGGTAAAGTTTCATTCCATCCTTTCTAAAGAAATAATGTAATCTTGGAGGAGTAATAGGCAAGTTGTTAACCAGAGATTAAATACATGATTTGCCCAAAGATACCACTGAGGTATACTAGTGGCAAGGTTCCATTTATCAAGCATTTTGGGGTAAGGCTAATAAATCACAGGATGGAATGCAATGAGAACTTAGTTAAGAGGCTGAGCCACACAAAATGAATGAGAAATTAGATGATTATAATTCAAATCATAATCGTTAGAATGTGTGCCTTTAAGTTTTGGGAGCTAAAATATTCCTCAGAACTGCCACTTCTTCACTAAATTCGAAACGGCTTGTTGAGTAAATAATCTACTTTAAAGTTGCATGTGTAGTTTTGGAATCAGGGTGACTGTAGCTTCATAAAAAGAGTTTGGCAATGTATTTCATGTATTTTAATTCATTTTATTCTTGAGTACAAACACATTGATCAATACCCAAAAATATATTACAATTGTTTCAGTATTTTGTGTTCACATACCACATACCGCTAAATCTTCAGAAATAGAAATGGCCCAGCTTTATGGTCAAACTTTGAAATGTAAAATTGTAGTGGTTTTTAACTTGTATTTTAATAAATAAAACCTGCCTTATGATTAGAGTGTAAATCAGCTCCACTGGTCAGGCTTACTACCAGGCAGTGGTAATACACACCTTTAATTTGAGTAGCCACACTAGTTGCCATAGAAACCTGGTGGTGCATGCCCTTAATCCCAGAACTAAAGTGAATTATAAAATGAGAGGAGACAGTTTTCACACAGTCTCACTCTGAGATTCCTGGAGGCAGGACTGTCACTTAATACCGAGGTCGAGATAAGAGACAGTGGCTGGTTGCTTTGCTATTCTGATCTTCAGGTTAGCTTTATTTATTAAAATACAAGTCAAATGCTACTACATAAAACTATAAGGCTAATAATGATTGAGAAGTTGAATTATGGGATATTGATTATATAGAAGACAAATTTTAAAAGAACCTAATAGAGAGAAAAATATTGCGCTTAGAAAATTACAAGTTTTTGAAGAACGGTGAAAATTTGGACATATTGGAAAGATCCAAAGGCATAGATTTGAGATACCATGTGTATCAACAGGTCCCAAACTTATTCCTTGTTATTCATCTCTTATATAAAAGCAGCCTTCTTTATACAGAGATACATATCAAACCGTAACACTTTCTTCACAGTGCATACCTGCCCTGTAAGTAGGGAATGCTATAAATATGCTATGGTTAATACCCCAAAAGCATCCTTTAACAAATGTTATTCATGGTATTGGTAGATAGTCTGCAGCTATCTTTCCACATTTGTGATAACTCCAAAAACAATTTATGCTGCTTTATGGCATTGCTTTGCTGAATCAAGCTGCAACTAGCTAGCTACAGCATAAAGCTCAATTGATAAACACATTTTGTTGTCTTTCTTGCATTCCATACCTTGCTTGCCTACCTTTATATAAAATTTTTACAGTCAAGAAATTACCCAGAATGAAATCTTATTTCAGTACCTTTATTTGAAGATGCCATCATTAAGGCAGAGTTTTCAATAACAGACAGAAAATCATTAGGAAAAAGGAAGTTAGGGAATTCAGAGGCAAGATTACTGATTACTTCACTAATGTAAATATTGCTATAACACAGGATTGGAGAGAAACTGAATCAAATTGCAAAGTCTAGATAATATAGAGAGCATTAAGTGATGAAGCAGAAAAGAAACACATTCTAAAGAATGTGTTTTTCAATTGCTTTATAACAATGTAAATCCCAATTACCTGAGAATAGAAAAAAGCAAACAAACAAACAAAAAATGCAATGAGTTATATCTACTCAGTTCAGTAGCAGGGCCTGTCTATTTTTACAGTTTCAAAAGGAAAATGCCAATAATAATAATAACAATAATCTCAGAATAAGGCAAGTTTATTATTTTTTTACAGCAAGGGGCTTTAAAATTTGTTATATGCATTAGTGTGTGGCTGTATATATAGCAACAATTAATGAAAAATAGTCAGGAACTTTGAAAGAGAGCAAAAAAACTGTAATTGGGAGGGTCTAGAGGGAAGAACATGAAGTTGAAAATTATGTAATTATGTTAAAATCTCAAAAAAATAAAATATAAAATATTTAATATATTTTTTCAAGGTAAGAAAAGGATAGATAGGTTTATTAAGTATTCAAATACTATTCTTAGAAATCTTAAAAGTAGAATAAAACAGATAAAAGGAGAGATATCGTGTATCTGGGGGAGTAAAAAGGTTGTTTACTGTGGGTGTATTCAGCTAGATATTTGTTTATCATTAGATTTATCAAGAGAGAGAGTATCTATCTTGAAAGGAAATCATGCTTGATTACACTGTCTATTGTTTTAGATTGGCACTAAAATATTTATGTTTACATGACCCTAGTCAATGTCCAAATCTTATAGCTATAATATAAATTCCCGTAGGAATTAAAGATCTTATAACTTAAAGACTCTCTGCTTTATGATTTTAGTATCTCTTCTTTTCCAGAAATTCTTTCTAAGCAATCTTTTCCACAACCTGGAATATGTTTCTACATCTCTTAAGCTGTTTAAGTAAATTGTATCATAATTACTTGACATACTCTGTTCTATTTAGCAAATAAAGGTTTCTTAAAAAGGTATTTCTATTATGGATATTTTCTCTCTTTATCAATTCCATGACTTTCTTTCATGTCTGAAGTAGTTCAGAGGTATATAACAATAAAATTTCCATGACTATTTTATTTGTGTTTGATTTCATCTCGAGATAACCAGAAGACATTTCATTTTCATTGGGTTCCCTCTCTCCTCTTGTCCATTATACAGAACATTTATTAACATCAATATGGTGACTTTCCTCCACTGTACTTCATCTTCGAAAAGATTATCTTGATATCTTTATCAGTAGTGCACTAGAAATATTGAACCAATATTGTGAATATAATATTAACACAGATGATTTTTCCACAAAATTATGAATGACAGCAGTTCCAGAATCTACATGCTAAAGATCAAGGAGCATTAAGGCAAAATTTCCTCAGGTATAGGTTAAGAATTGACAAAATATGAATTTTCAATTTGAAGAATAAACTGAGTAACTAGATCAGTCCAAGCTTACAAAACATAAAAATAGACAAAATGTTTTTAATAAACAATTTTTTTCTTTATTTCCTAAAAATAACCAATTTATTTGGAAAAGTACATAAATAATGGGAGTGAGAAAAAACAAAGCACAAATCACATTAGTCTAAAAGAATAGTTTAAAAATTCTCAATGTTTTGTCTCTACCAACGTCATTTTAAGATTGGTTTTATATTTACTTCAATTAATAATGTAAAATACTTCCTAAAAGGAAGCACAATGTTTACAGATAATATTTATGAATAATGAAGAACAAGAGTATCAGTTATTGCAAAAATTGATTAACAAACTTTATTCAGGAACTTGAAAAATTAGCAAGTGTGATTTTACAGTCACCATAATAAGCAGATGTTTAGTTATCTATTTTTTCAACTGTAGTAGAGTAAACAGTACCAAGCTGACAGCATTTAAGTACTTTATAGCCTGATTTAATGTTCAATCTCTGACATCGAATGACTGTTTATCTTAAATTTTGAGAAGTAAATTTCAAGGTTTTTTTCTGGTTCCCAATTTCCTTCTATTCTATTCATCATTTAATGAAATGAGTTATGATTTTCTATAAGAATTATTTCAATAAAATAAAATTTAAACTTATTGCATACAAATGTTGATATGAAGTATTTTAGATTAAGAAAATTTAAATAATCATTTTATTCATGGAATAACCCACCAGTATTTGAAACATTATTTCAAACCTATGTTTCACAAAATTGGAAAATCTAAATGAAATGAAAAATTTTCTCAATAGATGGCACATTCCAAAGTTAAATCAAAATTATATAAACAATTTAAATAGACCAATAACCCCCAAGGAAATAGAAGCTGTCATTAAAAGTTTCCCAACCAAAAAAGAAGCCCATGGTCAGATATTTTCAGCAAAGAATTCTACCAGCCCGTTGAAGACTAGAAAAGCTACTTCCTACAGACCTCTAATTATTCCACAAAAAACAAACATAAGGAGGTTTTTCTTGGATGACAACAATAGTCATCCAAGAGGCTTCATCCAGCAACTGGTGAAAATAGATTACAGACACCCACAATCAAACATGAGGTCTAGCTCAGGTAATTCGGCTAGAGAGAGGAAAGATGATTGTAGTATCCCGTGGGGTCAAGGACATCACAAGACAATCTACAGAATCAACTAACCTGTGATCATAGGGGCTCACAGAGTCTGAACTGACAACCAGGGAGCCTACATCAGACTGACCTAAGCCCTCTGCATATGTGTTACAATTGTGAAATACGAAGAGGAGCTGTTTCTAAATCATAGAATAAATTTTGGAAACCTCTTCCTCATACTGTATTGCCTTGTCCTGTCTTAATAAAAGACTCGGTGCTTTTTCTGACTGGAACTTGATATGCAATATTTTGTCAATATCCATGGGAGGCCTGCCATTTTATGTATAGATATGGAGGAGAAGTAGAAAGGGGAGGCAGATGAGGAGAGAAGGGTCATGGAGAAGAAGGTGGAGTGAAAACTGTGGACAGGATGAAAAATAAATTAACTTTTTAAAATGACCAAATTACATTTAAAAATCCAGTTTCTTCTTTTACATCCTATCAATTGTGGGCTGCTGTAAAATTAAACAAAACAAAGTTACATATTTTCTTACTTAAAAAGGAAGAAATGGCACAGTCAGAATAAGATCAAACTAAAACTAAAATCAGTACAAATATCTTAATGCCAAAATCTGAAACACAGAATCATTTTGGTTTCCAAGAGAACCTTGGAAGCTCAGTTTCTCATGCTTTGCTATCTATAATTCACGCATTATCTTTAAGCCCAGTCATCTTCAATAAGCTTCTAGTGCTGTTCTTGGTAGTGTCCTTGGGATAGTTGTTTCTTCAATAAGCTGGTTTCTCCATTGCAACTGATACTGTTCCCTCACCAATGGCCTCCTCTAGTCCTCTCTTCAGGCATTCCAACCCTGTCACACAAACATTAAGCCTCAGCTGTTCTCCAGAAGCTCTCATAAGTACAAAACCAGCTTTTATACATCATCAATATCTGCGTCCTTCACAAGAGTTGCCCCCCTCGTAACCACAGCTTCTTATATGCTGCCACCAGCAAAAACACTTTACAGAAGATTTTGATTTCAATAATCCTGCTTTATTCTATTCTTTCTTTCTTTTTTATTAGCAATTTGTTAGTCAGACCCAGTTAAAACTATTTAATTGCAAACTGATCAATGTAGAAAATCTGTGATATACATAAAAAGACAAAATCTTATTAAAATACACATATTGTTATAGCCACAAATAAACAACATCCATTATCAGGATCTCTTGTCTTAGTGGGGTTTTTTTTGTTCTTTTTCTTTCTTTGTCCTTGACTGCGAATGTGAAAAACATAGGTTAGACCCACATGAATGCAAACACATTAACACATGCACACCCATATGTCTCCAAACAAGAATAACTTTGAATATAATAACAGAGAATCTGTTACCTGTTTCTGAACTTGACATGATTCTGTATGCCTGCCCATTAGTTCATAAGTGTTCTTTGAAAACTGTAATTCATATAAATGCATGAGTGTATCAACATTTCCATTCCTATAATGATGAACATTCAAGTTTATTTTCTTTTTTTATTTAAAATTTCCCCTCCTCCTATCTTCCCATTTCCCTCCCTTTCCCCCCACTCCCCCCTCCTTCTCCAGTCCTAAGAGAAATAAGGCTGCCCTGCCTTCTTCTCTTAAACAATACTTCCTGACCAGAGAGTCCCCTTCCTCCAGCTCTCCTACACCCCTTCTTTACTATGAATCCACTCCAATACATCTCCTTTCAGAAATGAAGAGACTTCTGAAAGGCAAAAAATCAAATACAACAAACAAACAACAAGATAAGGCAAAAGACCATACACCAAGGTTGGACAAGGCAATCCAACAGGAAGAGTCCAAAGAACAAAGAAGTCAAAAACACACCAGCTCCCACAGTTGGGAGTCCCATAAAAATACCAAACTAATAGCCATAACATATACACAGAGGACCTGGTGAGGACTCTTGCAGGTTCCATGGTTGCCTCTTCTGTCTCTGTGAGTTCATACTACTAAGTAGATTCAGCATGCCATGTTTTCCTGGTAACCGCTATTCCCCCTGACTGACAATATTTCTTCCAAATTGATAGTAGGAATCCCTGAGCTCCTAGGGTAGAGACCCACTGGAGACTACCAATTTAGAATCTCTCTTCCAATCTCTGACTGTGGGTCTCTACATCCTCTCTTATCTGCTGCCCAGATCTGTAAGTATAGTAGTATAACATTAGAAATTATTTCATTCATTTTTTTCTTTTCTTTCTCTTATTTTTTTTTTGTTCCATCCTCAGTTTTCCAGCTGTCTATACTCTGGTTCCTGCCAATGGACTGCCTCTTGAGGCATGGGTCTCAAGTTAAACCAAACATTAGTCAATCACTCCTACAAGTTCTGCAGCATCATTATCCCAGGACATCCTGCAGGCAGGGCAGATTGTACCTCAATTTTTTATAGTGGGTTGGCATCCAAGTGTCTCTTATTGTAGCCTACAGAGTACCTTCTCGTGCCAAAGAAATTAAAAAATAAAGGTGAAGACTCCAGTAATGGACCAGATAAACCTCTCTACTTTTAAAAAATTGTTTGGATGTTGTCCTAAACAATGGGTCTTCATGATCAGTTTTCAGTGAGCAAACTTTTGTTCTAGAATCTGCCTGGATTGTTTGGGGATTTCCATGGGATGGCCTTGGCAAAAACATAACAAAATGTAAGGCAATCCCACCACTGGGAGCCTTGCCTGGCTACAGGAGAGAACCAGATGAAGACTCCATATTCCCCACCACCAGAAAGCTGCTTTTTTTTCCAATTCTTTGCAGACTGCCACCCAACTTCCAAACAAATGCTGGGACCCATACTCTAACTTAAGAAGAGGCTAGATATAATGGGCCAGGCAGTGCTTAAACAAATACAGTTTCC
>LOJH01044679.1:0-10839 GCA_001685095.1 Ellobius talpinus | reverse complement strand
TCTCTCTCTCTCTCTCTCTCTCTCTCTCTCTCTCTTTCTCTCTCTCTCTCTTCCATCTCCTCATGTCCCCATTTGCTCCTCCCCGACCAATAAAAGTTTTAGCTAAGATCTGTTGTGAGGTGTGACATCTTTGCTGAAAACCTTGGCCCCAATTGGAACCATAACATTGGTTCTAATGACAGTAAATCCTAACATCTTCATCAGTCCATCTGATTGCAATTTCTCTGTGATCATGTGTCCCTGTGTTTACTCATTCCCTACATCCCCTGCCTGGTCAATCTCTGAATTCAAGCAGAAAGCAACAATGCAGAACATTCCAAGTAACAACTGAATATGCATTCGAAGTATTTAAAACCAGGAGAGCAGAGAATAATGTGTTACCAGTACTAACAAAAAAAGAAAAAAAACAAGTAAACAAGAGAAACAGTTATCAAACTAGCCTTTCCATGATAAAAACAGACTCCAGGAATTCATGACCACTGTTCTAGTTACTTTGCTGTAGCTGTGATGAAACACTGTGACCAAAGCAAATTTGGTAAGGATCGATTATTTGGCTTTTAGAGAACTAAAGGCAGAAACTGAATATAGAAACTGAAGCAGAGATCACTAAGGAACACTTCATTTTGGCTTGCTTTCCCCTCTCACACTTAGCTTCCTTTCTCAGACAAACCAGGAACACATGCCTAGGTGTGGTACCATCTACAATGGGCTGGTAATCCCACATCAATCATCTTCAAGAAATGTCCCACAGAAATGCTCACAGGTAAACCTGATAGAGACAATTCTTCAATCAAGGTTTCTTTTCCCTAGTTATGTTCAGTTGACAATCAAGAATAACTATCACAACTACAAAGCTATATATTGGAAATTTATTTCCAGACTGAAGAGAAAAAAGACTCTAGCAAATTGAATTTAAACAGCAACAAAAACAAAAACAAACAAAAAAATCCAATTTTTTTGCCTCTAAGGAACATACTTCAACATTAGAGATAGATAACAAAGTTTGACTACAAGGAAAAGAAATAGTATTTCAAGCAAATAGAACTAGATATCCACCTGGGGTTATTATTACAAAATCTTACAAAAAGCCTTCAAGTTAAAACTAGTCAGAAGACTAATGAAGATTATTCCATACTGATTTAGGAAAAAATTACCCAGAGGAGGTATTTAAAACTATGTGTACACCTTTGAATTTGGATTTTTTTCTATAGTGGTCTCTGTTTGTTGTAAGGCAAAGAGATGAGTACATTTATCTGTGTGTATGAGGATAAATGTTAATACATTGTTGTGATTATACTGGTTTAGTAAATTATGGTTGTAGATTCCTCTTCAGCAACCAAGATTTTACTAACACTGAGTAAGCCTTAAATGGCAAAGAGAGCCAATGGTTTCTGACAACGTCTGTGTGCCACTACTGAACATGTAGGATTGTGATTTCCTGGTCATTGACAGGATTCATAGGCATTTTGCTATGTAGGATTATTGGTTGCCTCCGTCTTTTGGAGACTTGAGTGGTGCTCTCTGGTATGAAAGCTATTACTCAGGAAGAGGTAAGTCTGGTCAGATCCACTCTATGGATCTCTGGACCTTGTTTCTGTAGTCATCATGTCTATAGCATTGGAGCTTCTCTTCCACATCCGGGTATTACCCAAAGGCATCAACAATAAGCTGTATACTGGGAGTAACTTGAAAAGCCCTGGCCAAGAACTCAAATGAGGATTGTGTGGGAGGTCCTTCTGTCTATGTGTTGCTTTTGTCTGTTAATGAATAAAGAACTGGCTAGGAGTATAGCATGGGAGGAGTAGGGTGTAGTCAGAGAGATGCCATGGAACTGCCACCCGAGAAAGACATGCTGAAACTTTCCTGTTAGGCCATGGCCTCTTGATGATGCACAGATTACTAGAAATGACTTAAATTAATATGTAAGAGTTAGCCAATAAGAAGTTAGAGCTAATGGGCCAAGCAGTGTTTAAACTAATATAGTTACTGTGTGATTATTTCAGGTCTAAGATAGCCACACAGGCAGGAACCCAACAAGAGACCTCATTATTACACGAGGTCTTCTCATGTTAAGTATTGGAGTTTTTGTTAGGTGGTCTTGGCCCTTACAGGGAACACTATGAGCCCAGATATATAAAGTTCATTAACACTATATATGTTTATTTATATAGTCAATTATGTGAGTTAGTGTTTTTATTATGGTAAATAGTTAATAATATGATACATTGCTGCCTTTTAGACATCCAAATTGTTACTTATTCACCTCCCTTTTTCTTCTGTATTTACCTCCCTTTCCAATGAAGCCCCCTTTTCCTCTTGACCCATTAAACCACTTGTTTCTAGCTATTATCATTTATCTTTCCCCCACCTTCTTTTTTATTTACCTCCCTCCCCCATGTGAAAGAACACTCTTTGGTTTGCATTTTTCTGAGCAGATAACTAGGATTCTGCTATTCACTCTTTCAGGAATGTACCAATGAATAAACTAAACTAGACAGAGAAAAGCCAATGAGACTTCAACCCTACCTACAAAGAGCTATAGGCAACTGGGGAAAATCCAGAATGAGATTGGTTGCCTTCCCCAGAGTAGAGCACACCAATTGCTTCCCCAGTGCCAAATCACACTAAAAAATACACACATGTATCATTATATAAACTAAATAGTTATTTTTTGAGACATACATGAATGGGATAAGAATCTGTTAAAAAAAAGGAGGCTAGGAATTTGAAGGAGAGTGTTGAGAGGTATATGGGAAGATTTAATGGAACGAAATGCAAAATAATCATTGCAATTAAATGAAAATATCAAAAAATAAATCAAAACAAAAAAGAAACAAGCAAACAAAACCCAACTGTCAAATACAGGTAAAAAATAAATGCAAACAATAATAAGCAAATTGAATATCATGAAACAAAATATTTCTTATACCAGCATTAACTGTCTTTATATTGAAGATACAATCTATGGAATGATAGAAACTCTTTGCCAGACATACTTCAATAGAAGATTGAAACTTGATGATTCAAATTTGAATTCACACAACCAAATTATAATTGTGCTATGGAATTTTTCAGAGAATTCTTAAAAGAATAAATACAAGTGGCTAACAAACATTTTAAAAGAAGCTTAACATCATTGGTCATTGTAGAAATGCAGGTCAAAATAACATTAAGACTTCATGTTTCTGTAGTCAGAATATGGGTCATCAGGCATACAAATGACAGTCAATGTTGCATTGTCTATAAGCATACACATTCAAACAAAATGCACAGGTTTATTTACTGAATGGCTATCTTCTAATTTCTGACTTTCTGTTACTTTTCTTTCCTATTAAAATTTTTAAACACTTTTGGAGCAGACAAAAGCCATAGCTACTCCTCTCTAAACTTATTCTTTTTTAACATTTGAACCTTTATGCTCTTGAATGCTCTTCCAAATTCATCCTAACAGATCAAAGGCAACAACTAAAGTAACTGACCTAACATTTCTGCAGACTACCATGAACATCTTTATCTTTATTAAAATATTTTCTATTATAGAATTTCATCATTATATTATATCTCTTTTTTCGATAATTTGGAAATAAACAATTTTGCCATAGCTCTCTGAGATAATCTACTTAGAATATAATAAAATCTAATTTAAGCATTTAAATGTTTTAATGTCAGGACAGGTAGTGGAGCAAAAATCATATTATTCAAAAACAAAATCATATTATTCAGAATGTATAACCTCATATTTTATGCACAATCTCCACTTTCATGGTTTAATCAGAAAATGTAGTTGTTGCAAATTTACAGTTCCACTTTGGTACTAATATCTAAACAAAGAAGCAAATTAACTCTCTATGAATCAAGAAGGCTGCAGTAGAAATCATTTTGGAATTACAATTTCACGTCCATATTTTAAATTGCATATTTGTTTTTCTAAGGAATGAATCTCAGTATTCTTAAAGTCTCTTGTTTTGATTGAAGTGAACTCATTTGATAATATAGATGATAGAAATGTATGCAAAATAAGTAAAAATAATATTAACACTTAAGAACTGTTAAAGATTTAATCTTAAATGAAACCAAATGAACCATCTCACTCTTTTGAATTGCTAGCTTGCATTCTTTCACAATACAAAAAAAAATTGCAATGACAGTTTCACACTGCTTTAACAGGAGAGTCTCATTTGTTCTAACATCATTTCATTTATACTGGATATGGCCTATCTTTTCAAATATGCAATTATCTCACACTCTTGGAAAGGCTTAAATTGCCACCTAGTAGTGTGCTATAATATCATATTTAAGTTTCATCTTTATCAGATATTTTATAGTACAATTCAAGTTCAAATATCTTTCCATTCAAGATTAGTCTTTAAAACCTTTCAAATGAATCAATTTCTCTAAGTATATTCTAAAGGCGTTTACTCATTTGGATAAAATTCACAATCATACATAGGTATTATTTACAAAAGCAAATTATTTTTATTTAAATTCCTATGCCAATTAAATTTATCAGACATAAATCATGTCTACCTACTGAATGTATTTAGTTTAGTGCATTTTAATTTAGATATATGGGTTAAAAAATACATACAAAGTATTAAAAACTATTTTGAAAAACAAAACTTTTAGTATCTTGAAATCCAACGTCAATAAAATATAGTAATATTAATAATATTAACACATTTACAATGATTTGAATTTTGTACATTTAAAAAGCTATTGCTTAAATGAAGAGTTACCTGAGTCAATGGCTAGTAAGGGAGGGAGAGACAGTTTTTCAAATTATTATTTTTTTAAATCAGGATGAGGGCACAATCCTAAGGGATCAGACATAAAGAAATGAAAATAAAGGATTAGATTATGATTAGAATAAGAATGCCACCTATAAGATTCTAAATTTGACTACATTGTCACAAGGCACTCTTTGAAAGGATTAGTGGGTGTGATGAAGAGTGTCACTGGGAGTGGGCTCTGAGGCTTCAAATGCCCATACCAAGCTCAGAGTCTGTAAGTGGGTCAGCAGATCAGGATGTTATTCTTACTTCTCCGAAAACATTTCTGCCTTTGTCCTTCCATGCTTCCAGGTATGATGATTATGAGCTAAACTTCTGGATCTGTAGTGAAGCCCCTAATATAGGTTTCCTTTTATGAGAAGGTGTTTCTTCACAGTGACACTTTTTTGGTTTCTAGTCACAGCAACTGGACATAATTATTTTCCTTTCTACGATAAAACATCATTATCAAAGGCAACTTAAGGAAGAGTGAGTTTATTTATTTTGGCTTACTGTTCTAGAGGACTATGATTCCATGATGCATCATGGGAAAGTACAGGCATAATATCAAGCAGTAATTATGGTGGCAGGAGCTGGAAGCTGGGAGTTCTGATCTTGAACTGAAATCATGAAGAAGAGAAAATAAACTACAATAGTACAGTTTTTAAACTTAAAGCTTGCATCCAGTGACATACTTCTTCCAGCAATACTGCCTCACAACGCAACTCCCCAAGAAGTGCTTTTGACTGGAGATCATTAGCATCAAGTACTTAAGTTAATGATATACATTTTTTATTCCAAACACTATATTCTATCACTATCACCTGGCCTCCATAAGCCACATGACCACATCATCTTGCAAAATGCCTTTAGTCTAGCTATAAAGGGCCACACAATCTTGTACATTTGAGCATTTGCTTCTCGTTTGGTTGCAATGTCAGTGGATGTAGAGGTGGTAGAGACTGTCTGAAAACGTATGTTAATGGGAGCAGACATGTAGAATGAAATGCCTTTCCAGTTGTTCATTTTCTCTCTGTGCCTCCTGCTTGGCATTAAAGTTGTGCACAATGAGCTTCCCACTCCAGCAGATCTGCTTACTGAGTACTGTAATGATTTTCTACCATGATGGATTGTTATCCCTCTGAAATCCTAAGCTCTAAATGCTGTAAGTTGCTGCTTTAGCCATCATGTTTAAGCACAGCAAAAAAAAAGAGAAAAGAAAAAAGAAAAGAGTAACTAACAAATGCACATATGCACATAAAATAAAGAAAAGAGGGCATCTAAATTTGAGAACTGGTGTTTGTGCTTGAAGGGACATGAGGCAGAGTTGTAATAGAAATGCTGCAAATGCACTTCTCATGAAAGAGTCCGTCAAATCAAAAAAATATATTCAAAACAAAACATACCAATAACAAATAACTTCAGTACATTTTATGACAGTTTTAGTTATCTATTTTTTATAACTAAGAAAGATATCTCCCATAATTATTTTGATTAGTGTTGAAATAGTGATATTGATTTATGTTTTAGAAGGAATTTAATATAATAAGAGAATTGTTTGTTACAATCAAGATATGTGTACTAATACTGCAGTCTTAAGGTCATACTACCCTGATGGTCAGTAATATCATCTCAACAAGAGGGAAATTGCACCTCATACTTGAAAGCCAGCCAACTAACCAGTGTTGCAATATTTTGTTTGATTTAACAAATAACACTTGTCTGAAGATCAGAGTGAAGAGCTATGCCATTAGTTAGCCTAAGCAATCAAGTAGTGGTGGTACAAACCATTAATTAATCCCAGTACTCGGGAGGGATGTAGCAACAGATGGATCTCTGTGAGTTCAAGGCCACCCTGAGCTATACTAGACTGATCCAGTCTCAGAGATAAACAGAGCCTGGGAATTGTGGCTCACACCTTTAATCCCAGTAATTGGGAGTCACACACCTTTAATCACAACACTAGGAAGGTAGAGACAGGTAGTGATATGCCTGGCCAGAAAGAAGAACATAAGGCCAGAGGAGAAGAGCTGAGGGCATTCAGTCTGAGGAGTCAAAGAGATAGGATCTTGTCCCCTTAGTTCTGAGGAATTTATATGGGTAAGAACTGGTGACTGGCTCCTCTGCTTCTCTAATATTTCAGTTTTCACACCCTAATATCTGACTCTAGGTTTTTATCATTAAGGCCAATTAGAATTTATGCTGAAATCCAAGCCTAGTGAAATCACAAATCATGGAGGACATCCTACAACTACCATTTTAATAATATTTCATAATGCCTGACCATATTCTAAATATCTGTCCTTATAGGCACAGCTAATTGTAGTCATCAGCCCACATAAAAGAAACTTTTCTGCTTTTGCAGCAGATAGAGATCATCATAAATAACCACAATTTTTAGAGTTGTAGAGCCCAGTTCTATTATATACAACTATAATAAAATGCTGGCACCTAATAATCAGGAATCATTGAAAAAAACAGAGTGTTGGGGTGGAGGGAAAAAGGGAGTGGGATGGGAGTTGGGAGTTTACAAGAGCTAGAGGATCAATGAGTTTAGTCTGAGATTGTGCCTACTAAGAAATTCAGAAGCTTACACCAATAAAATTGAATAAACACAGCAATAGATGTGTTTATGTGAATAGAGGGAAAGCCCAAAGACATCCAATCCTACACAAAAAAATGACTGACAATTAGGGAGTGCTATGAAAAGGAGAGTCTTCCTCAGTGAAAAACACACTGATTTGTTATCTGATATCAAATGGTTAACATTGATAACATATATACAAGTAGTTCTATACAGTCTAAGCAGTTTATATTTATGTATTTAAGAAAAATATATACATATTCATAAGTATTCAAGAACAACTAATCATAAAGAAGCCATGAATTTTGAAAGAGACAGGAAAAATTGAGGTAATTTTTTGAAGGAAGAAAGGGAAGGGAAAAATCATGGGATTATCATATAATATCAAAAAAAGACAAAAGAAATAATTATAAAATTGTATTTGAATAATGAGTATTTTGACTTTATACTTTGTACAATGAATTTTAATACAAATATTTTATAGTAATAGATATTTAATGTAATATTTTTAGGGAATATAGGAAATCTATATGAATGGCTAACCTTGGTTGTAGTTAGTCATATCATTTGCTATTAGTTGATGATTTTGCTGTTTTTATTTTGTTAGAAGGGAAAAGGTAATATCGAAAAAAAACAATTTTGTAAAGAAAAATAGAAGGAGGTCAAATCTTCGTGTTGAGATGCTGAACAGTCAAAGCTTTACTTCACACCCTTTTTCTTTTTGTCTCCTCACTCGGGGTGTTGTTTATGGAACTCACAGATTTGCCCAAACTAGGCAAGAGCTCTAAACCCAAGCTCTATCTTGGCTTCTTGACACCCTGTCTTCTAGTGCAAATTTGACTGGACTTCAGATCTGAATATTCCTGCTTCAGAAGGTTATTGATGAAATCACAGAGTGCTGAGTCTTCACATGTACACCATAAACTCTGCCCCAGACCTCAGTTATAAAAGTATTCATGGGTTACTCTTATGCCACAAATCTAGGGATGGTGTTTGAGGTTTAAATACCAATTCCATTTTTATCCCAATTGCTCAGTATTGTCTTACAAACACGCTGATTTAGAATATCTTCTCTTCTGTTGCATGCCCCCCAATGTTAACTGTGATTATAACTATCCTCTGAAACAAGAAGTGACTTTCTTAAAACCACATGTATGAAATGAAATCCAGGACCCAAGCAAAATCTGTTCTATGAATACTGGAGGGAAGGTAGGCTCCTTTAGCCAAGAGAAATTCAGTGTCCCACTGGTGTTTCTGAAATCTATCATTCTACTGAATACAAAGCACATATGTGATTAGGTAGAGATTCATCTAGTTAATGGGAATGACCAGAAAAAAATGAAGAACAAGATATAAAAAAAGAAATGGCAAATTATGTACAATTTATTATATTTATTTCATTCATTTTAGTCTTCTTTGTAAATAAAATGTTTGATGTACATTTAATGAATTTTATCAGAGGCACAGAATACAAATATTCTTTCTATTTATTGTTACTACCTAAGATAAGATACAATTCTAGTTTGTTTGTGTGTTTGTTTATATGAAACAGGATATTAATATGTAGCTCCAGCTTGCCTAAAACTTGCTATGTGGACAAGGCTGGACTAGAATCCCAATTGAAAAGTGTTGGGATTAAGTATTGGCTCTGTGCCACAGTCAGGGATAAAACTTCAGTCTTAACATCAGTGAAATAGACACCTTTTGAAATTCCAAGGGAATTATCATTCAAAAACCCATTCTAATACATCTCACTCTTATATTTTTATTAGAGTGACTTAATTTTCCAAAATAAAGAAGCAGAGATTGTTTTCCTACATTAGCTATTCACTCCTAACAATGTCAACTCATCAAGTGAAGGCACACAGAAGTATACCATGTACACACATACACATCCCACATGCATACAGCTCAAATATTTTCATGAATTTGATGTTCATATTTTCCTATAAAGATTCTGTAATTCTAAGTAATAGAGCTTTTACTTCTCACTGTCTAATGGAAGTTGATTATCCATGGACCATTATATTCTTCCCATTATCCTTCCAAAGATCTTCTGCTACTGATCTTGACAATCTTCTTAGCTGTATTTTATTTAAAACTTCTGCAACATTTTAGCTTTATTAAGGGATTAATTTTCATAAAATCGTCTTGTGATGAAAGTCAATTTCAAATCTGCTATTTACACACAGGCATACTAATTGCTTTTTAAAACATCATCCTTATAACAATCAAAATATCTGTGTCTGTAATTTATCCTTTTTCCTTGCAAAAAGCTCATTAGCAGTCATAAGACTCAATAATGTTAATATTCCCAAGATGAATGATACAAAAGATTCATTATCTTTAAGCCACATTGGAATCATTGAACTGAGTCATTTTATATGATTATAATTATCTTTCCTGCAATGTACTCATATAAATTTAACTAGATGCTTAAGTGGCCTATTGACCCAAAGGGCACTCTAACTCCCTGACTTGATAATTTAATATATTAATGTGCAAGGAATAATGCACACTTTCATTACAAAGTTTTCTCTGTCCTACTTTGAACAAATAGTCAATTGGGTATAATTAGAATATGACAGCAAATTAAGAATTTTTTTTTAATTTTGACTTCTTTCTCTTTACATATTTTCTTTAGTTACTGTAATAAAAGTTGTGAGATCCAACTTCCTTCTATATTTTGCAATTCAAAAGCTTACACAAAATGCTTCCATCCAGCTTTGATGATAGGCAGTTTTTACAAGTCTGTTAAAGATAATCTTTTTCATTTTAGGTTTGAGAGGTAAAAGTCACCTGTCAACTTTATAAGTCTGTTTGAAATGTATAATCAAACTGTAATATAAATATCTATTCATGTTATATGTCTATCAGCCTTGATTTTGTACATTATCTTTTTAAAAATTTAGATATAGCTAGACACCATATAGCATAAATACTTTCTGTGCATTTTCCATCCTTGAATGGTTTATCTTTTTAATACTTTATTTTCTCTTTAAAGATTTTCCTTTATGATTTTTAGTCTATTTTATTCTATTACTGTTTACACCCATTTGTCTTAAACCTACACACAATGTTAATTACACTGTAACATGTTTAGAGGATTTTTCTTTCTGAACCTTCTCTTTTATTGATTTTTATTGAGCTCTACATTTTTCTCTGCTCCCCTTCCTGCCTCCTACCTCACCTTCAACTCTCTCCAAAGGTCACCTTGCTCTCAATTTACTCAGGAGATAGTGAATTTTTCCAATACACATGTAGATTAGATCTATGTATGTCTCTAATATGAACTTTGTTGTTGTCTAGGTTCTCTGGGAATGTGATTTGTGGGCTGGTTTTATTTGCTTTATGTATAAAAACCACTTATGAGTGAGTACATGTGATAATTGTTTTACGGTGTCTGAGTTACCCCACTTAAAATGATGTTTTCGCCACAAAGTTGGAAAATGTAAAAGAAATGGACTTGTTTTTAGATAAGTACCA
>LOJH01044678.1:0-13084 GCA_001685095.1 Ellobius talpinus | reverse complement strand
CCTATACTTCCTGCCTGGCTACTGGCCAATCAGCATTTATTTAAAGTACAAGTGGCAGGGTACATACCATTGTCCCACAGCACTTCCCTATTTTTTTAAAAAAAGAACTCTGAATCAAATGTCCTTTGTTTAGCTTTTCTCCTGATCATTATCCATAACAACTTGCAAGCAACATTCTAAACAAAGACAAACATCCATAATATGTTTTGGGGGGAATGTGAGTGTAGTTTTCCAGGCTTCTTCCTGCTGATTGGGGGTGCTGATAATCTTATGGGACCTAAAGAAAATTTAGAAATATGATCAAGTCCTGACAGAAGTATCTTGGATTAATTCAGCAGCATTTATAAACAAATATCTTTTAGCAGCACAAATATCTTTTAGCACATGGCTTGGTACCTTTTTTCAGCGAGGTAGTCACATCTTGCTTGCTCTGCGTCTGGCTTCTTCTGTGTCTGGGTGACAACCACAGACTGACACTTTCCTCCTCCCAGAATTCTTTTGTTCTCATTGCCCCGCCTCTACTTCCTCTGATCTCCCCACCTATACTTCCTGCCTGGATGCTCAGGGTTTATTTAAAATACAAGTAACAAGGTACAGACCATTGTCCCACAGCAGGTTCATACTTGCCACAGGCCATGTATGAAGATCAAAGAAAACTTTATGTGCCAGTTTTCTCTTTCCACCTTCATATGGGTTCCAGGGATCAAAGTCAGGTAATCAGGCTTTTCCACAATTGATTTTATTCATCCCACCAGTATAAACCATTCTCTACAAACCCATGGAAGGAGGAATCTCCAAATTCCTGAGAGAATGTATATGCTAATGAGGGAAAACTGCTTTAAACTATGACTTATGCTAAACACAAAACAAAAACATATCCTGGGTTCATTGTGTTCTAAATACGAGAACCACATCAATTGGTCCTCAGGAAAAAAAACTCATCTTTTGCCCGTTTACATGTGTAAACAGAGGCATGTATAGAAGAAATCAAGCCAGCCTTTTCAAGGTCACACAGTAACTATTTGGAAAAGTTCAAATTTAACTCAGGTACAATCATTATTTACTATTAGTAACACTAGGAACAAACTATTCAACTGGTATCTTTGGCTCATATTAACTTACAGTACTGTTTCCTCAACATTAACTTCTTTGCTAATAAAACTAAAAAATAATAAAGATATGTAATATCATGGAGATAATACAAGTTAGTTAATAGTATTTTCCTCTCTAAGTATGTTAATTCAATTATACACATATTGATGTGTATTGTAACTTATTTACAGCCCACAAAAGTTCATCCACTAGTTTACATTATGTTTGTAAGAATAAAGCATGAGCAATATACCTATGTTAATTAAAGCACATCAACTTTCTGTGTGTTCAATATATGATAATATTCAGCATGTGACTATTTTATTTCAAGAAAGAAAACTTATGTCCTTTTACTGAAGATCAATTTTTTTGTTTTTGTTTGTTTGTTTGTTTACAGAAACAGTCTACCACAGAACCATATTTCAATCTCTTCTTTCCTTTCCATTTTGATATGGGGCTTCCATAAGATGCCCAGGCTGGCTTTTAACTCAGTTACTTGCTAGACTAATCTTGAATGTGGAATGTTCTTATGAAAAATTTTAAGCTGAAGTGGTTTACTGTAATTTATTCTCTCTTAAAAGAAAAAAGAAGAAAGACTCAAACTCCGCCTTTTATTTTCTTTCAGATTTGATTTATACTAATGAAAATTGATCCAAATAGAAATGAGATTTTAATTATTGATATCTTTAGCAAAATTAAAACCGAGCTAAACCAGAGGTATGAGTGCTCTCTTTGTAAGCACAACTATTCCATGCCTTTAATACAGTCATCAGCTGCCAAATTGACCTAGAACTGCTTAAATACAGGACCTCAATTTCAATTAACCTTATATATTTCAAAATTCTCAGATCCCATTTTCTCCCCCTTAAGTTAATGAGGCCCAATGATAGCACTCCTTCACAAAATAATATGAAAATATGGAAGAGTTTCATTAAAAATGCATTGGTCGAGGTGAGGATTTGGTCATTATTTCAACTAAATCACACACTTCAATTGAGCAAGATGGAGATAGAGCTCAGTAACTACAACCTAGCACCCCATGCGGGGCTTTATTTCTTGATGAATAGCACTACCAATTAGCTGACTAACAAGGAGTAAAGTTCTCACAGAAGGGAGAATGGAGAGCAAGGAGAAACCCAGCTGTAATGTAGATTTACTAAATGCAGCTTGGGCTAGATTAGTTTGGATTAAAGCCAGCTACGCAGAACTATTGTGCAAAGCTTTCCCTCGGGATAATCAGGAAAACACAGGTAGCCATCTGTGCAGGATTGTGTTGACATGTTTCAGAGGTTTCTTAAAACAGATGTCTCCCTTTCTTTCTGCTCATTAATATGTATATACTACAAATAATATCTATTTCATATATGTCTGATACTGTGGATCAAAGTATCCCCCAAATTTACTCCCAAAGGTAAATATTATAGGCATTTCCCTAAATTATAAACATGTTTAGAATTTTAAGCACTAATTTATTTGGTCTTTGGTATTGGTTTTTTATAGGAACATCAGTATAAGTGGTGCTGAGGGCCTATAATCTAATAAATATTTCACTTAAGTATAATACAAATGGACTATAAAAAACTTAACACAAGTTTTTAAAGCTGTGCAGTCAATAAAATGCTTTAAAGAAAATAAATTATTGAATACATACTTTCTCTGAAATTGTGCTAACAATCATAATCAAAGAGAACTTGAAATAAATTAATAATCTGTATAAACATATTTTGCATTTTTTACTTTATTAATTATGTAGAAGAAAAATAACATACACCATAAGCAAAATGAGAGCTCTGTTCATCATATACAAAGGAAGCCTGGCATTTCAAAGAATTGAAATGGTTTTTTCTTCTATTTCAATAGGTAGTCAGAAAACACCCATCATATGAGGTTTCTAACTAGGTTTCATGATAGCATCAATCCCTGTGTAGGTCATAGTTTTGTTTAGTAAACATTAATTGTTTTTCCTTCATAATAATACCAATGAAACATGTGTTTAGTTAACTAAAAGTAGGAAACAATGTTATTTTGTTGATCCAAATCTTTCTATTCAGGTTTCCATAGGTATTTTTAGTTACTGTCTTTGTACTCTTACCAATAATTCTCTTAACTAATCATTGTAAAACACACCATTCTTCTCCTAAATTCTACTTTGTAAATTTTTCCCAAATAAACAGATGTTATCTGAACTTAAACGTTATTAACATAGAGCCATTGATACTTGCTAAGAGGATTAGAAAATTTGGCTTGAAAACATTTCTGAATTTATTTTTATTTGTTTCTCTGCTTTATAAAATATTTTATTACTTTTAAATTTTTGAAAAGCATTTAATGAAGGAAAAACAATTGAGAATATATTCAGGTGAGCACCAATCACCTTAACACTTCTAAAATGTATATAGAATTTGCTTATCAAATATTGAACCTTGTTTCCTAGTGAACTAAAGCTTTTGTTTTTCTGCCTCAATTATTTTCCATTGCCTGTTACTCAAATTTTCTTGAATTTACATTTTCTGTTTTTAAATCATTCTGTGAACACATACCAAATCTCTTGGTCTTCCCAGCATTTTCAATCCTGTTTAAAGATGTAGTATTTAGATCTTAATATCATTATAACCATGTATATGTGTTTTTAACCATGTCAGTATGTCATTTATTTGCTCTATAACATGTAACGCTTAGAGTTTCTCCCAGTTCTCTCAGGTCTTCCACTCTCTCATACTATTCTTGGTGAAATAGCCTTGTAAAATATAGAATGCACTGTTCTGGAAGTCAAGTGATTAGTTCAAATGTTAGCTCCTCTGGCTCAAACTGTATATGACTCTAGCATAGGAATCACTTACAGTTCTGTTCATCAATAAAATAACGAATTCCCCAAATTATAATAAATAACATTAGTACCATAGCATATAAAATCTTACATCTTAAATATAAATAATATGTTCATATGATTTTCATATGAACTGATAGAACTCATACCTGCCTGACCATGGTGAGTTTGCAACTTCAGTGCCAGAGCAGAGGGTAGTCTGTACTTAATTAAATTCCTAGAGTCTTTCATTTGCTCAAATTGTAGCTCAAGAGAATGATTAGCACAGCTTGCCTTACAGCTAGAAGATAGTCGTTCCTGGGCCTCTGGGAGTGACCAGGATTCCAGGCATGAACCACACGTGTGCAGGCGGCTAAGTGGAAGGTCTTGGATGCACTTACTTTTGTATAAGATGATACATTCCACTGGATCAGGAAATAAGGAAATTGCTTTGATTGCAAAAGTTGAGGAAAGACAATGAACCAGACACAGTGATTACAGAATGAAGAACATGGGGAAAGGATTTCTCATATGTGTTGTTTCCTAAGAATACAGTAGATTCTGCTTTGCAGGTGTAGCAGAATAAAGACTCCTGGTCTAGTTAAACTGAAAGTTCAATCAGTATCCAACCTCACCAGACACAGTTCTTCCTATATCTTAAGGAAAAAGTAAAGCCTAAATTATATAGCAAGATAATTAAGCACAAAAAGGCAAA
The DNA here is from genome assembly GCA_001685095.1 of Ellobius talpinus. Classification (NCBI taxonomy): domain Eukaryota; kingdom Metazoa; phylum Chordata; class Mammalia; order Rodentia; family Cricetidae; genus Ellobius; species Ellobius talpinus. The sequence continues at coordinate 8,471 of LOJH01044678.1, read as the reverse complement.
AACCCTTTGACCAATACTGGCAGAAACGTCTAGGACTACAAAGAGAAGGACAAGAATAGAAGATGCCTTCCAAAAAATGAGTTCTGTGAGCTACAATTGCCTAGTTACAGAAAATCTTACTTCCAGAACTTTTATTAATCCTCATTTACCCACTCATAAAATATTAGTAGGGAAATTAGCTTCAACCATGCTACACTCCTGACTGAAGACCTATCAGTGAATAAAATAAAGAGTCCCTTTTCATTAAGCCTATATTCTTTTGAGAAAGAGATGAATAAATACACAGGTAGAGCTACAAGTCAAAATCTCACATTATATATATATATATATATCAGAGTAACTCCAAAATTAATTAGTGAATGAAAATAAAATATTTAAGCAGAGATTTAGATGTAAAGAAAAATACTCCATAGAAATATATGACAGATGAATGATTTGTGCTTTGGGCAGAAAAGAGACTAGTGTGTTAAATTAAAAACAACAAAAAATCAGCATGAAGGCAAATTCAATGGAACTGCGGAGAAAGAAAAGAAGACTGAAATAAAAAAGTTCTCCACAGTCTGGTTGACACATGTGAGACTTTGGGTGAGGGTGAGGTTTAAATTTTTATATGCCCAGTTAAGGAAATATTTTTAAGGTTCCTAAAAAATTCTCAATAATAAGTCAAGAATGGCAATCCACAGACCTTTTCTCCAAGTATTTTCATTTAAATGTTATGAAAGATCACTAGAATGTCTGTTTTTTTTCTTTTCTTTTCTTTGACAGCAACGTAGCAAGGTCTAATGTATATTCATTAGAAGATAATTGTAGTTACAATTAGGAAGAATGGTAGACAATGAGGCAAATCAAAATAGAAGCAGAAGTGAATATAATTGCTACTATAGCCAGTTTAGGTGATACTATGGTCCAACGATACTTTGAGAAACATCTATATTTTGGGGGTTCACTAATCTAATAGGACTTGCTGGTAGAATAAAGATTAGTTTAATGAGAGAAAACCAATGATGAAGACTCTCACTCTAATCAGTTTGACAGAATATGATACCACTTTGAGTTGGGTTTGGATTTTTTTCTCAATTTGGAACTAGAAGAGTTTTCTCAATTTGGAACTAGAACAGCTGATTTCAAAAGATCAACTCATGAGGTCTCATAAAATTCACTTTTAAGCATAAGAAAACCCAGTTCATACTGCTTTGCCTGATACAAGATGTTAAGAAATGAAGGGCAAATAGTTTCCTCTCAGAGATCATTGTGTGACAGAATTTTGCATTTCCTGAATGTTTTGTCTGTCTGTCTTCCTGGTTTTGTGTGTGTGTGTGTGTGTGTGTGTGTGTGTGTATGATAAAGTTGTTATTTTGTATGATTTCTGCCTATGGTAAAATACTGTTAGATATTCCTGCTTAGATATTATCCAGTTGTCACTTCCACTCTGTTTTGCTTTCTTGGAAAGGATGAGGTTTTAATTGTAGAGACAGAGTAACAACAAACTGGTCAGTAAACAAATCAAAAAAGAATCATTACTAGCTTTCTCTCTCATATTTCTCTCTCTCGTGTGTTAGTATATATTCAAGAGTGCATAGGGTGGTACATATATTCACATACATGTGCAGAAACAAAATGGGTTACATCAGGCTTTCTACTCATCTCTCTATCCTGGAGACAAAGTCTCTCATTGAACTCAAACAATTTTGACTGTGTGGTCAGTAAGTGAGATCCCAGGATCCATCTGTCTCTGCCCTCTTAAGGCCATCATTATAGGCACAAATGGATATGCCTGGCTTTTGTGTTAATGTTTGAAATTCAAATTCAGTCCCTTATGCTTGCACAGAAAGTACTCTTACCTGCTTAGTCATCTCCTTCATCCACATACACAATTTCTAATGTTTGTTAACTTCCTTTCAAAAATATACTTCTGTGAAATGAACAAACCTCCCTAACTTGGCATATTTTGATAAATAGCAATGCATTCCACACTACAGAAAAGAGTACTAAATTCTATTGAAAACATATGCTGCTAGGTTACCAGGCATCGTTCTCAAATTGGAAACAAAGCAATCAATCAATAGGATGACACAAAAGTAAGCAGTAGAATAATGTGTCATAAAACAAAGGAAAAGAAAGAACTGCAGCCACATGCAATCATGTAGACACATCTAACATGTTTACAAAAGAAGGCAAACTATGGCTTTCTTTGTATAAAATTGAAGAGCAAGCAAATGAGTATGTGATGACAGGCTTTATACTTATTTGGCAAGGAGCAGAAATTGACTAAGGAAAGCTATTGCAAATGCTTCACACTTCCATCAAAGGAATGGTAACATGAGTGAATTTTGATACAAATCAATTCAACACATTACACATTTAATGTGAGTATGCTTATATATACACACGTATGACAAATTCCTTCTATAATTCATGTAAGTGTACATGCAGATACAGGAAAAATAAAAGCTAACATATCAAAAATAACAATAACACTCATTAATTTGTTTGTTGGTTTATTTATTTATTTTTTGATACAGGGTTTCTCTGTGTATCAGCCCTGGCTATCCCGAAACTCGCTCTATAGAACAGGCTGGCCTCGAACTCACAGAGATCCTCCTGACTCTATCTTTTGAGTGCAGGGATTAAAGGTGTGCCTTACCACTTCCCAGCTTATAACGTTCATCCTTTGTGAGTATTCAGGTTAGTATAACAAAAATATACCAACTCAACTGATCTCTTCTACTGCTCTTTGCTTCAGACAAAAATATGTATAGATCATTAGCTAGCTATAATGTTATAATAAGTTATAGTAAAAGTTTTCTTCCCTGTAAATATTTAAAATGAATATTAATTTATAATAGAATAGGAATTGAACTGTCTGAGGACATGGGACTAGACTAACAGCTTCTCAGCTCCTCAGCACTTCACACAAAAAATGTTTAGGTAGGGTTTTGAGAACTTTCCCCTGGATTCTCAGAACCAAAGAAACTGAGAAAGGGTGTTTCTCTGTACAGAGATAACCATGGTAAACATTCTGCTGCCTTATACTTCACGTACTAACCATCAGACTGTGGGAGCCTAGCTATCTTCCAGCTTTGCTCTCACATTCGGCCTTTACAGGTCATCTGATTGTTCTTGTCATTGTTCTGAACAATGGGAGAAGTCAGGCAAATTTCCTACAGATTCTTCTCTACAGGAATAATTTGAGGGAAATGGAAAAACCTCATTCTCCTTAACTCTGTTTTTTTTTATTCCATAGAAAGACAATGAAATGACTGCATAGTTTTTCCCGTTTGGTTTTATTTTGGCAAATGCTGTAATTGAAAGTGTAAAACCAATCAATGACACCTCTGGTTAAAATTTACAACTGAGAACTATCCCAAAGGAGTGATTTCTGAGGAATAATATGCAGCCTTCAATTTACTTTATCACAGCTGGATATGAAGTTAAATCCCCCAGTTGGAATTTAACCACCCAGAACCAAGCACCAGATGGCTTATCTTCACCTCAACCCAACAGCTGTGTCCTGATATGCACAGCTGGTCTTCACATTTGAATGACAATATTTAAATGATAACATTATGTAATATAGAAAAATGTGTTTGGGTAGCACTGGTCTTGGAAACTAGATTGCACAGTTGCTCTTAATAGTGAATGCACAGCCTCAATAGTAATTCACATTCTTCTATTTGTGTTGATGGGTCCTGGCTGGGGATAGGAGTTTGCAGCCACATGGAAAGATTCCAGTGCCATTCATATTGTACTACTTTGTCAGTAATGATTCTCCTGGGTGCTTATCATGTGAGACTTTACCTTCACATAAAAACCAGCACAACAGTTTCCATTCTGAGGCAGCAGATTCTTAAAATTCTGTGATAATTAATAGATAATGCTTCCTGCCAGGATGGAGGAATTAAAAGGGGCTTGGTAGAAAGCAGCTGCTATAGAAATATCCCAATACTCTTGGGATGTTATTGTTCATTTCATAGTGGAATTTTGGTTATTATCGAATCAACAAACATAACTATTGTTAAAATTCAACACTCAAAAAATCTTCATGAAGGGTAACTCTCAAAGAAAATATATTTGGATATATTTCAGATACATGGAAAATTGACACAGTTCAAATGTAAGATGGATGACTGTATGTTCAAAGTCTTAATGAAATATAGAGTGGCAAGCTTTCTGCTTTACAATTTGACAGAGGTTCCCTATGCAGCTGCTCAAACTTTGGTATATGCATTACCCTCATGATACAGTGGAAATTAATCCTCCCATGTATTCAAAGTAGGCACAGATGCAAAGGGAAAATTGTATTTTATAATAAGGCTTTCCACCATAAATTATAGAGTTTATCACTGCCACTTTTAGTAACTAGGGGTTATTAGTTAGCAGACACGACAATAAAATTTTTTAAGTTCAATTTTGTCACAGCCTTAGATATAACTGTATATGATATGATTTCTGTAAACATCTTGGAAACAGAAGAAGGTGCTAGGAGTAGCATTGATTTTTTTCATTCTCCCTGGGAATTCAGTAGACAATACGCCAGTTCCTCACCCATGTCTTGAGTCCACTGACATATGAATCCAGGTCTGGCATGCAGAAGTCTAAATATCATTTCACAAATGATAATGGCTAAGGCAGAGTCTATATTTCATTTTGAAATTCAAATAAACTTCTAGGTCCAATTCTAGAATTTGACACACTTACAACTTTAGAAAGACAAAACAGAAACAAAGAACCCATGCCATTTGAACCACTCAAGCCCCGAAAAGGGGAAAAAGATGCTGGTGAGTCTGTCCTACCTAAAATTGTTTATCAGTGAAGCTCTTTGAGGAGTAGAAAAACCAGTGAAAGTTATGGGAACTAGAGATAAAATCCTGTTGGGTGAGGCAGGAACTCCATGGCACTCATTCCAAAAATGTCCTGAGCAGAAGCCAGAAATGCCAGGAGACAGATCTGGCTGATCCTTCTTTGTTATTCTGTATCTGGAAGCTATGTGGGTGGACATGACTGACCCTGAGAATGAAAACCTAAACATGTCACAGGTGAGTCAACCAGACTGACAATCTCACCCATCTTCCCATTCCTTTTCATAGTTTCTTTATATAGGCTAAATGATGTGGGATTCCCCTCTGTATGTTATGTTACAGGGAGAGAGAGCCACTTGTTTCCTTAGCAGAGGCCCAGCTAGCTTAGACCCGAAATAATCACACAGAAACTACATTAATTAAATCACTGCTTGGCCCATTAGCTCTAGCTTGTTATTGGCTAACTCTTACATAATTAATTTAACCCATTTCTACTAATGTGTATATCGCCACATGGGAGTAGATTACTGGCAAAGTTTTGGCATATATGACTCTGGCCGTGGTTCCAGGGCATCTCTCTGACTCCTCCCTCCTTTCTCCCAGCATGCCATTTAGATTTCCCTGCCTATCTAAGTTCTGCCCTATCAATAGGCCAAGTTAGTTTCTTTATTCATTAACCAATAAAAGCAACACATAGACAGAAAGGCCTCCTACACCAAAGTTGTGAATATGTTTGTATTACCATTGGTTAATAAAGAATCTGCTTTGGGCCTATGGCAGGGCAGAATATAACCAGGTGGGAAATCTGAACAAAGATAGAGAAAGAGAGAGAGTAATTAGAGTTGAGGAAATGCCATGTAGCCGCCAAAGGAGAAAGATGCCCTGGAACCTTACTGGTAAATCAGAAGCCTTGTGATAAAATACAAAATAATAGGAATGGGCTAATTTAAGATGTGAGAGTTAGTTAATAAGAAACCTGAGCTGAAAGACCAAGCAGTGTTTTAATTGATAATGTTTCTGTGTGATTATTTCGGGTCTGGGTGGCTGGAAACGAACAAGCAGCCTCTGCCTACTGTACCCCATTTCCCCAGACCTGTTCCTGTGGTAAGAGGGCTCTGCCTTGCTTCTTCCTCTTATGCTACTTATAATAAAATACTTCTTTCCAAATCTTATCCTCTAGGGTCAGTGGATTTCATTCTTCAAATTTATGAAACAAGAACCCAAATGTCACCAACGCAATGAAAGTTCAGTGTGATTGTCAGTGTCAAGCACCCTAACTCCCAAGTTAAACCCCATCTGAGGTGAGGAGAAGGCCTCGGTCAAGCCTAAAGACACCCCCTTCTTCCTGTTTCATAAAGGAAATGTAAGAGACTGAAAGAATGTCTTCTCATGGTATCTCTTTGTTCTTTTTTTGTATTATTTTACTCCAGCTAACTTAATCATTAATGGTTCAGCCATCAGGAACATGATTTTCCTCTTTAGAGGAAGACACCAGGAATGAAGAGGAGAACTGGACTCTTATTTTTATGAACCCATGGCTTAATATTAGTAATTACAGCCATAGGTGTCCCCTGAGAAAACTGTGAACAACACAGGCTTTGCTCTCATAAGACTAAGGAATGGGTCAGTCCAAAGACATTTTTATATCCAAAGCCCATGTCTCATCCTAAATTAGATTCTGTCTAGTCCGGATGACCAATATAAATAGGTGACAAATGCAGCTCTCCTCTTTCACAACACACACGCAGCCATTTCCAACTCTTGAAGGTTATTCTTCAAAGCTATATATGCCTCCTCCCTTCGCTATTTGCATCTCTTCCCAGCATATCTTGTCTTCTTCTATAAGTCCTATTTTAATGGGGTCCTGGGTATTAGGATTTCTCCAGGAAATTTAATCCTGGAGATGAAATGGGACAACTAAGGGCAATCCAATCAAAAGAAGGAAAGCCTACGTTCTAGGAGAAAGACTATCTCCAAAGGCAAAGGCATATTTCCTGGACTTGGATTCAGCATTTATCTACGTTGTGACATGGCTTTGAGCAAGGCAGAGACAGACTGGAAAGTTTGGCTTTCTTTAGTTTAAGTCAAATTTGAAAATAGTTCATTTCTCCACATATATATTTTTGAATGCTCCATTTTTTCCATATACGTAAATGGTGTAAATTTTCTATTAATAGGGACAATAATTCAGACCAATAGTCAAACCTATAACCAGAGGCTGCAGTCACACTAAGAACCTCCAACATAATATGTATTTATTTAGCAGTTTTAGTAAGTCTCATCAAGGCAGGAATTTTATCCATTCTGTTCACTACTGTGTCTATAATATGAAAATACTATTAATGCAAATTAGGCACCTAATATCTACTTTGAAAATAAGCTAGTTAATATGGGTGGAAGAGAAATAAGAAACTGAAAGGCAGGAGAGAGAAAGTAAGGAGTGGGGAAGACACTGGCAAAGAGGGAAATATGAGGGAATGGACAGAAGGGAATGAGGTGGGCACAAAGGGAGAGGGAAAGAAGGAAAAAGCATGGACAAAAGAAGGAAGGCAATAATTGTCAGAGTTTCTGATGGTAGGGCAATTTGGGCTGAAAAACCACCTTTCTCATTTGTTATCTGAGCCTGGTTTGGGGACTAGGAAACAATAATGACAGTCAGAAATGTATGAAAAGGAACTTCATCACATATTATAGTCTCCTATTTTCCAACTCTCTTGTCTATGCTTTTCCTTTATCAGCAACACAAATATATTTCACATTAAACTAGATTCCCTCTGCAGCTCTCACTTTTATGCTATAATTTAGCTGTTTCCAAGTGATACCGCTGAAAGGTAAAGGCGTGCAGTTCTTTAGCATTCATCACCAGTAGCCTACTTGATTTCCAATGAAACTCCATTCATGCTCCACACTTACTTTGTTATTTACTGCCATTTTTAAACGAAACTTTCCATAATAAATCTTCAAAAAATCCCTCCCCAAATTCTATTCACCAGTTCCATTCAGAAGATTGGTGCAAAGTTGGCAGGCGGATTTTACTGCACTGAGAGAAGATCAAGGCTATTGGGCATTAATTCCTCCATTTTCCTTTAATCTCTTCTTCTTAAAAATAACTATCTTATCTCCAAGGGAGAACTGCCATTTTCTTTTCCAGCGCCCACTGAGTACCACAGGTTTCTTTGATTCTCAGGATCTAAATAAGATTGATTCACAGTCCAAATTTACACTCTGATGAAGACTAAAGTCCTTTAAAAAGTTTCTAGAAACTTCAGTGAGTTAATCCTCATGGTTACCAATGTACCTGAACTTCTGCTGCTGTATATGGGCTCCTATTACACACTACACTGACTCAGAAGAAAGGTGAAAATCCTATAAATTAATGATTTAAAAAGGGAAAGGAAAAGAAAAGAAAGAGAAAAATGTATTATAAGCTTTTCTGAAAAGGCCAAATGATATGTTTTTGACTAGAGAGAATAAAATAATATTCTGGAAATTCTTGTATTTACCTGACAAAAAAAGAGAAGCCTGGCCTTTTCTCATCCCCTGGCTGGAAGGTGGCTGTGAGGTTGGAACATCAGTTACAGTCATACAGCCAGAAAGAAACAAAGAAGTCTGAAATGGTTATAGCAGCTCTCTAAACCTTGTCACTTGTCGAAGGAAGGAAGGAAGGAAGGA
>LOJH01044676.1:0-10532 GCA_001685095.1 Ellobius talpinus | reverse complement strand
TGGGGATGGTGTGTTTGGGGATGGTGTGTGGATGGTGTGTTTGGGGATGGTGTGTGGGGATGGTGTATTTGGGCATGGTGTGTTTGGGGATGGTGTGTGGATGGTGTGTTTGGGGATGGTGTGTGGATGGTGTGTTTGGGGTGGTGTGTTTGGGGATGGTGTGTGGATGGTGTGTTTTGGGATGGTGTGTTTGGGGATGGTGTGTGGATGGTGTGTTTGGGGACGGTGTGTTTGGGGATGGTGTGTTTGGGGATGGTGTGTGGATGGTGTGTTTGGGGATGGTGTGGGGATGGTGTGTTTGGGGATGGTGTCTGGGACAATGTGGGGGGACAGTGTACAGAACAGTGTCTTTGGGGGATTGTGTGGGGACAGCATGAGGATGGGACTAAGGAAAGTTAAACACATACAAATTTCCCTATTCTTGTTAAAACAAAGTTATTATTTTATAAGCCTGTTTCTGCTTTTGAAGCTCTTGGTTGATTTCCAAGTTTCTAAAGTTTGATTCTTACAGTTTTGCCAGTGCTTGGGTTTCTGTCCAGAAAGCCAAGATTTTGGTTCCTTATTCTGCCATAATTTAGAAACTCTCCTGAACTTTCTAAATAAATGTGAATGTCATCTTAGAATAGGATCAGTTTCCAGATCTTTGCTTTTCAGATCGTTTTACTGCAGTTGCTAGCAACGGAATGTGATGACAGAAACGAACTGTGATACTTCTGATTTAAGGGAATGGCTGTGGTTTGGGTGTGGTTTGTGTCCCCAAAGGGACGTGTGCTGGAGGCCTGGTCTCCAGTTAATGATAGTAATAGGAATGGGACCTTAAAGAGCTTGGACCATCTAAGGAGTTGTGTTTTGAGCTGAAAAATGGCTCAGTGGTGTAGCGTGTTTGCAGGTCTCTCAGAGGACCTGAATCCACTTCCCAGCACACACTTCATTTGGCTCTCAACTGCTTGTAATGCCAGCTCCAGAGCACCTGGTGCCATCTTTAGGCACTTGCACACATGTGGCATGCACACACAGATGTACACACAATCTCATGAATATTTTTTAAAAACTGTGCTTATACCAATAGATTGCTGCTCGCACAGATCAGAGAAATTCCTTTTTGCAGGAGGCCACAGCAGCTGTAGGGATGTCAAATACTTGAGCTTATTTGGGACATCTATACTACCCCTTCCAAGGCTCAGAGAAGCTGGTGGAAGATGGGAAAGCAAGAGTGTAAGAATTAAATGAGGTAGAGCATCATCTTTGGAACAGGACATCTCTCCTGTATTCTTGCTTCCATAGGTGTACCAATAGCAGGAGACCTGGGCAAGATTAATTAGTTAATGTGAGATATGACAGTTCTAAAGCTGGTAAGTCTCCCTTCTTGGTTCTTCGTTCACAAGGGTACCTTTCTTTCTATATTTTGGTTGATGACTTTAGTTTCCAGCACTAGTTGAGCTTCCCTCTGGCACACTTAGCTCCCCTAGAACTGTGAGTTAAAAGAACCTCATTTTCGTTATAAATTTCTCAGCCTTCAGTATTTTATTATAGTAACAAAAAGCAGACATACAATAATTGACTGGAATGCCATGGTCAATATTGGTGTGTACTGAACTTCTAACTGAAGATTCACCAAGCTAATGAGGTCTCATGCAGTCTATGAAAACTTTTAATCCTAAGAAACACCAAAGTAATGTTATTATGAAAATGGACTCTAGCCAAGAGGATGTTCCATGGCTATGCTTACAATCTTAGGGACCCAAGTTGATTTTGTTGTTTCAATCTAGTCACATCCAAAACAATATTATATTATAAGCAAAAATTATAATTATATTTTTATTCAATGCTGCCAGCTCTCAGTAGAAGTGAGGCACTGGGTCCTGCCAATTTAAAGTGGCAGGGTTGCACAAGATTGGGTATCAGGGCCCCTTTTATTGGCTGCCTCCTATTTTAGGCCTTAACTTCTCTTTAGGTCTCAGGTTTAATACCCTTTTTTATATTTCTGTGTTTTATCTTACTGTTTCAGATAGGAAATTTTCTACTGCATTTTGAATATTTTTCTCAAATTGGATACAACCCTGTTTTCTTATGTCCTTCAGCAAAGACTAAATTTCTGATAGTGTATTTTCTTCCCTAAAATTATCCTTTGGACAGTTTGATTGGTTACATTTCTTATCCCATTTTCTTTAAAAGTTTACACTAATTTTATTGACGTCTTGGCCACTCAGCTCTACTATCTGGGCATTTACAGGACTTCTGTATTGCCTCTGACTTCCTCAGCTCTAGGTTGTAGCAGTATCCAGGATGCCTCGAAAAATCATAGAGTCTTCTTGTCCTGGTGTTGGCCACGTACCAAGTGACTCTTCCCAACTTTCTGGACACTTGCTCAGTTAAGTCTGCCTGGATCTGTGCAGACCACAGTAAAACTGACCTCAAGGACTTTAAACAAATGGCCTGCGAATTCCTTGAGTCTACTCTCTAGGGCCAGCTAAATTGTGATCATTATCTTCATGGACTGAAAAAGATCCCTTCTAAGACTTGCAAACCTTTTAGGTCAGTGGCTCTCAACTTGTGGGTCACAACCCACCCACAGCGGTTGCATATCAGGTAATTACATTACAATTCATAACAGTAGAAAAATTACAGTTATGAAGTAACAAAAACATAGTTTTATTGTTGGGGGTCACTACAACATGAGGAGCTGTACTAAAGGGTCTCAGCATTAGGAAGGTTGAGAACCACTATCTTAGAGGGCTTTTGTTAAGTCTCCACTTTCAGAAGTCAGAATGTTTTGGTTTCTAGATAGGGAGAGATAATTGTGCCAACAATGCCACACTGTCAATAAGGTTGTAGGAGGCATTGCAGTATTAAATATGGCAGTTACTGAGTGGCCATTAAGTCTTCAAAAGTATATTTATTTATTTACTTTTATTATTTATTCAAAATAGACTTTTTTGTTCAACATATTCTGATCATTGTTCCTTCTCCCCCAGTTCCTCCAAGATTCTTCCCACCCACTCAAATCCATTCCCTCACTTGTTCTCACATTAGAAAACAAACATATATAAAAAGAAAGAAATTGAAATAAGATAAAAACAAACCAACCAACCAACTTAATAAGACAAAGCAAAGCAGTAAAGGAAAAATAAGCCAAGAAACACATATGGGAACAGACAGACAGACACACACACACACACTAGCAAACACAGAAAATCCATAAAACACCAAGTTGGAAACTATACTTTATAAATGAAAGATCTGTAAAGTAAGGGGGGAAAAGGCCAGAAAAGGTATCATGGGACAAAAATACCTCCTCAAATGCCATTGAATTTGTTTTGTGTTGCTCATCTAATGCTGGGCGTGAGGCTTGTCCTTAGGGGTTTGAATACCTAGTGAGACTCCGTTAAAGGAAATTAGTTTTTCATTTGCAAGTAGTTACCAATTGGAGATAACTTCTGTGTTGGAATGTGGACTTACGTCCACTCTCAGCACTGGGACCCTATCTAGTGCAGACACATGTTTGTCCTGTGTATGCTTCTACAGTCTCTTCGAGTTCATATATGCACAGGTCCTTTTGTATATGGAAGGCCTTGTTTCCTTGGAATCCTCCATCTCCACTGGCTCTTATGCTATTCCTCCCCCCTTCTCTTCTGCAGGATTCCCTGAGCCTTGAGAAGAGGGAATTGATGGTGACAATCCATTTAGGATCCCATGTTCTAAGATCTCTCATTTTCTGCACCTTGTCCAGCTGTAGGTTATCCATGTTTATTCCCATCTACAGAAAGAGGAAGCTTCTCTGATGATGGTTGAGCAAGACACTGATCTATGAGTAAAGCAGAATGTCATTAGGACTCATTTCATTGCTACATTTCTTTAGCAGAACAGTAGTATTTAGTTTACAAGAAAGGCCTAGCTCCCTGGCCTGTCTAGTATTCCATTCTTGGCCACTAGAGAAGTACTGGGGATGGGCCTTAATGGTTGGTTACTTCCACGATGTTTGTGCCACTATTGCAGTAGTGCATCTTGCACACAGGTCATCATTGTAGACTGAAGGGTTTATATCTGCACCCTGAACACTAGACATTGGGGTGAAGACTCTAGGTGGGTACCAGATTGACTTTTCCATGAACAATAAGTTGTATAATTGTCTTCAGCAATACTTTGTAAGCTTGTCAGTAGCCTAGGTTGTTCCAGGGTTCCTATGAGGTGCCTTTGGTCAGCAGTTCATGAGATGTAACCCATTCCCAGAACTGGAGCTGTCATTTGGCAATGAGAGATGTCCAGCTGGGGCTTTGTCTCTAATTTTATTTGGAGGTTCTATTTAGATCACTTTCATATGTGTACATATTTTTGGAAGCTTCCACTATATTTGGTTTCCATACAGCCCCTCAAATGGCCTTTAGTTTTATTTATCCATCTCCATATTCTCTTTCTCCCCCTCCTCCCTCCCTCTCCTCATTTGATCCTTCTGTTCCAGTCTCTTCCCCACATAAGCCATAATTGACTATTTCTACCTAGCCTCTGTGGTTACATGGATTGCAGCCTGCTTACCAAAGATTTAACAAATAACATTAACATATATCTGTCTTTTGAGGACTGGGCTACCTCATGCCAACTGATTTTTTTTTCAGTTCCATTCATTTACCTGAAAATTTTATTTTTTTAACAGCCAAGTAATATTCCATATGAAAATATACTACATTTTCTTTATCCATGCATCCACTGATGAGCCTCTTCCAGTGATGGACATTATCCAGGTCTTTTATTATGAAGGGACTATTATGAGTAAAGCAGCAATGAACATGGTTAAGCAAGTGTCTCCGTAGTACGATGAGGTGTCATTGGGTGTGTGACCAAGAGTGGTATAACTGGATCTTGAGGTAGATTGCTTTTAATCTTCCATAAGAACTGCCACACTAATATCCATAGTGGCTATATACGTTTGCACTGCCACTAGCAATGGATAAATGTTCATTGTAGCAGGCTCTCCATTGGGCCACCAACCAGCTCCCAAATCATTACATAAAGACTTGTTATTAGTTATCAGTACTCAGCCTTATTTTAGCTCTTGTTTTAATCTGTTTCTATTTATCTATGTTTTTGTCTTTTTTAAAAACTTTCATTCTTGTATATTTTACTTTCCTGTTTCCTTTGTATCTGGCTGGCTGGCTGGTGGCTGGCTAGCTTCCGGCCCTGGGTGTCTCCTTTTTTCTCCCTGGTTCTCTCTTCTCTCACATTTCTTGAGCCCTTGAGCCTAGATTTCTCCTTCTATTTATCTTCTTTGCCTGCCAGCCCTGCCTATACCTCCTCTGTCTAATTATTGGCCATCCAGCTATTTGTTTTTTGTTGCTTGTTTTTCAAGACAGGGTTTCTCTGTATAACAGCTCTAGCTGTCCTGTAACTCACTTTGTAGACCAGGCTGGCCTCAATTCATAGAGATCAGTCTGCCTCTGCCTCCCGAGTACTTGTCCAGCACTCATTCAGCTTTTTATTAGCCAATCAGTTGTCTTAGGCAGGCAAGGTGAAATAGCAACACATCTTTACATAATTAAACAAATGCAGAATAAACAAAAGCAATACACCTTTACATAATTAAAGTAATACTTTGCAACATAAACAAATGTAGCACATCTATGCCTAGTTGAAGTAATATTCTTCAAGAGTTCACCTTGCTTCACATCCTTTCCAGTATGAGCTGTTATTTGTTTTGTCGATCTTGGCCACTCTGAGTGGTATAAGATAAAATCTCAAAGTAGTTTTGATTTGCATTTCCCTGATGGCTAAAGGTTTGAACATTTTTTAAGTGATTCTCAGCTATTTGTGTTTTCTCTTTTGAGAATTCCATTTAGATCCATACCTCATTTTGTTATTGGGTTATTTATCTTCTTACTGTCTAGTTTTTTGGTGTGTTTTGAAATACATTTGGATATTAGGTCTCTATTAGATTTGTAGTTGACAAAAATTCTTTCCTGTTTTGTAGCCTGCCACTTTGTCCAAATGATAGTGTCCATTACTATACAGAAACTATTCATTTTTTTGAGGTCCCATTTATTGATTGCTGTTCTTAATGCCTGTGATGGGAAGTGTTCTGATTAGAAAATTCTTTCCTGTGTCATTAGTTTAAGACCATTCCCAACATTTTCTTCTATCAGATTCAGGGTGTTTGTCCTTATGTTGAGGTCTTTGATCCATTTTATGTGGAATTTTGTGCAAGTGGTAAGTATGGATCTATTTGAACTCCCCCATATGAAGCCATCAAGTTTGACAAGTGTTATTTGTTGAGATACTCTCTTTTTAAAAGTAAGTATTAAAACTCAGGTATCAATTTGAGTCCATTGATCAATGTGTCTGTTTTTACACCAATACCTTGCTGTTTTTATTACTATACTTTTGTAGTATATATAGTTTGATGTCAGGAATGGTGATACTGCCAGCAGTTATTTTATTATTCAGAAGGTTTAGCTATCTTTGTCTATGTGTGTGTGTGTCTATGTGTGTTTTCATATAAAGTTGAAATTATCCTTTCAAGTTCTGTGAAGAATTGTGTTAGAATTTTGAGTGGGATTTCATTGAATCTATAGATGCTTTTTTGTAGAATGGCCATTTTTTACTATATTAATCCTATCAGTCCATGAAGATGGAAGATCTTTCCATCTCCTGATATCTTCTTTAATTTCTTTATTCAATATCTTAAAGTTTTAAATTATACAAGTTTTTCACATGCTTGGTTAGAGTTATTCCCATGATATTTTATGTTTTTTAAAACTATAGTGAAAGATAATACATTCTGAATATTTTGCATATTATTTTGTATTTTGCTACTTTGCTGAAAGTGTTTATCAGCTAGAGAGATTTCCTGGTAAAGTTTTAGGGTCTCTTATGTATACAGTTCTTATTATCTACAAATAAATGTACTTTAACTTCTTTCATTTCTGTCTGTAGCTCCTTAATCTCCTTGAGTTGTCTTATTTCTCTAGCTAAGACTTAAAGTACTATATTGAATAGCTATGGACAATCTTGACTTGTTCCTGATTTTAGTACAAATGCAGGCAAGTCTCTTGTATTCCTAGTCTGTCTCTCTAGGACTTTTTATCATGAAAGGGTGTTGGGTTTTGTCAAAGGCTTTTTCTGCATCTAATGAGATGATCTTGTATTTTTTGTCTTTCAGTTTGTTTATTTGGTGGATTACATTTATTGGTTTACATATGTTGAACCATCTCTGCATTGCTGGGATGATGGTGGATGATCTTTTTGATGTGTTGTAGTATTTGGTTTGCAAATATTTTATTGGGAGTTTCACATCATGCACCCCAATCCCGGCTAGCTCCCAGCTGCTCTGCATCTGTCTCTGACTCTTGTAGTGCTCACCCACAATACACACACAAGGAAAGGTAACCCAGGTTTAATGACCTTGCTGGTGATGTGGGCCATGGACATCATTATAGACCCTAACTCCTATATGACCATAGACCTAGACAAAGTCTTGAGAAGCAGCCTGGGTCTGGATTTCACTGTGGCCCTGATTGGCATCACCCCTGCTACATGGTGGTCACCAGGCCCAATACAACCCTAGGTGTGGGTCCAGCCCTCTGGCATCCACACTACCCCAGTGGTAACCAGCAGCCTGGACATTAACACTGACTCTGACTGCAGGAGGGCCACGGACCCAGACATGGCTCCTGGCCCCAGCTCAAATCCAAGCCTAGACTACTCCATTGGCTGGGGCAGAAGCCCATGTTGTTCAGATCAAGATAGCTCCTGCATTAGCATGGCCCTTGGGCACCTACCTGGCCACATGTGGCAGCTTCAATGCCAGCCATCCTCACAGCCCCTGATGGTAGCAGGAGCCATGGACATTGTCACAGACCAGAGCTGCAGTAGGGCCAAGGACCCAAACATGGTCCTTGGAAGAAGCAGGACTGACCAACACCATGTACCTGTGTGGCAAACAGGCATCCCACATTAGCCTGTTCTTCATGGCCTTTGCCTCTTCAGATAGGTTTCTCTCTGAAGCATGAACATCTCTCTGCCTCTCTCACCCTCCATACCCCATCATATATTTGCTCACCATAGTGGTGCCGGACTACCTGGTGCTGCATGGCCTCTGGCATGCTGTGGCTTCTTCCTGCTGTGCGAGTTCTTCTCCAGCTGCTCGTTTTAATGGCACAGAACAGCAGGTTTTGACTATCTTCCTGATTTCCCCAAAGAACCAACTCTTTGTTGCATTGATTCTTTTTATTGTTTTGTTGTTGGTGGTTGTTTCTGTTTTATTGATTTAGCCCTGAGTTTGATTATTTCTTGTAGTCTACTCCTTTTGTGTATCATTTCTTTTGTTGTTGTTATTCTAGAGCCTTTAAATGTGCCCTTAACAATATGAAATCTCTCCAACTTATTTATTATTCATTTATTTTTATGTAGACCCTTAGTCTTGTGAACTTGCCTCATAACTATCTTCATTGTGTACATTGGGTACATTGTGTTCCATTTTCATCCAAATCTAAAATGTTTTAAATTTCCCTTCAAATTTCTGTCTCCATCCATTCTCCACTCCATTTCCATTAGTTTGTAATTTTTCTGTTGTTTCTATTTTACTTTAATCCATGGGGGTCAGATAGGATGCAGGATAGTCTTCAATTTTCTCGCATCTCCTGAGACTTGCTTTGTGTATGAGTATGTAGTCAATTTTGGAGAAATTGCATGAGGTACAGAGAAGAAGGTCCATTCTTCTGTGTTTGGGTGAAATGCTCTGTCTGTTAGGATGATTTGGTTTTGATGTCAGTTACCTCCAGCATTTCTCTATTTTGTGTCTGGATAACCTATCTATTGAGTGGGGTGTTGAGGCCACCCACTATGATTATGTGAGGACTGATATGTGATTTAAGTTGTAGAACTGTTTCTTTAAGAACTTGAGAGTCTTGTAAACACAAGATATAGAATTGCAATATCTTTCTGATGGATTTGATCTTTAATGAGTATATGGGGTCCTTCCCTAGCTCTTCAAATTGTTTTGAAGTCTGTCGGATATTAAAATGACTACTCTGACTTGACTTGTTTCTTGGGTCCATTTGCTTGGGCTTTCCATCAATTTTCCCTGAGATGATGACAATCCTTGACATTTAAGTGTGATTCTTGGATACATCAGAAGGATGGATGCTGAATTCATAGACAGTATGTTAGACTGCACCTTTTCATTGGGAAACTGAGACCATTGATGTTGAGAGACTGATGACTAGTCTCTCATTCATTCCCATTATTTTGTTGTGATAGTGTGTGTCCTCACCCCTTGGTTTGCTGCCCTGAGATTATTTATCTCTTGTATTTTCTTGGTTGTGGTTAGCCTGTTTACGCTGAAGTGTTCTTTCTAGTCCCTTCTGTAGAACTGGATTTGTAGATAGATGTTGCTTAAATTTGCTTTTATTGTGGAATGTCTGTCTTTCTTCATCTCTTGTGACTGAGAGTCTTGCTGTGTATAGAATTCTGGGGTGACACCTGTGGTCTCTTAGAGTTTGTAGAACATCTGTCCACATGATTCTGGATTTGAGTCTCCACTGGAAAGTCAGATGCTATTCTAATGAGCCTGCCTTTATATGTTACTAGGTTTGTTTCTCCTTCAGCTTTGAAATTTCTTTCTTTGTGCTGTGAATCTTGTGTTTTGATTGTTATGTAGCTAGGGGAGTTTCTTTTCTGGTTCAATCTATTTAGTATTCTTCTATATGCTTTTTTTGTAGGTAGCTCCTTCTTTAGATTAAGGAAATTTTCTTCTATGATTTTGTTGAAAATATTTTTTTTGCACTTTTGACCTGGCTCTGTTCTCCTTTTTCTATTCTCATTATCCTTAGATTTGGTCTTTTCATATGTCCCAGATTTCCTGGATGCTTTGTGCCTGAATTTGTTTTTTTAAAACTTAAGATATTCTTTGACCAAGATATCCATTTCTTGTGCCTTGTCTTCAGTGACTGAGATTGTCTCTTCCATCTCTTATATTCTGTTGGTGAGCTTTGGCTCTGAGGTTCCTGTTTAAGTTCCTAAATTTTTCATTTCCAGTGCCCTTCAGTACTTTTTAAATTGATTCTATTTCCACTTTTACTTCTTGAACAGTTTTCTTCATTTTATTTCACTGCTTGTGTTTTTTTAAATGTCATTTATAGATTTATACACTTTAAGGCCTCTGATGATATTCATAAGTCATTTGAAATTCTTGTCTTGAACTTCAACTATATTGCATTTCTCAGGTCATACTGTAGTGTATCATGCTTGCTGTGCTTTAGTGGAGACATATAGTCCTGGCTGCTACTGATTGTGTTTTTTTCTCTAGCATTCTAAATATCTGGGCTTGGAATGACTGTCATTTTAAGTGTTGAAGTCTTGTCTTGTCTTTGTTGGGTGGGTTTCCTACTCTGTTTTCTGTTGCCTTCTCTGGATCTTAGGACAATGGCTGTTTGCTACCTGGCAGGGAGTGCTTCTGAGTCCCTGCCAGGTGTGACAACTAGAGATGCCAGGTAGACCTTGTTTGGGAGCTTGGGATGGACTAAAGGGGAGTGGTCTGAGTA
>LOJH01044674.1:0-13744 GCA_001685095.1 Ellobius talpinus | reverse complement strand
ATGCATACCTTCCTAAGCCTGGATGGAGGGGAGAGGGCCTTGGACTTCCCACAGTGCAGGGCAACCTGCCCTTTCTTAGTACTGGGGAAGGGGGAGGGGGAGAAGGGGAGCGGGAGGGAAATAGGAGGAGGTGAGGAAGTGGAAATTTTGAATGGTTGTTTTTGTGTTTTTGTGTTGTCATGATTGGACAGGAGAGCTTCAGTATGAAGAGTCTTTTTGCCTCTCTATGAATTGTAAAATTGTTCTTTTTCAATTTCTAAGATTTCCTGCAAAAGATCAGAGCAGCCAAAATTCTAACATGGATGAGATTGATCCTCAGCAGAGGAGCTATTGGTAGTGATGACTGATAGGAAAAGAAGAATCATTCTGTTTTTATGGACACAGCACTTAGTAGGTTCTCATGCTCCAGTGCACGATCCATGTACACATGAGCAACATCACTTTGTCTCAGTAGGTTATAAAAAACATGAGACATATAATATGAAATTGAAGAAAGCTGTATGGTGGGGGGATCTGGAAAGAGTTAGAAGTAGGGCAGATATGACCAAAATATATTATATGTTTTTATGAAATTCTTAAACAATAAATAAAAGATTTAAAATATAGATGATATCATGTATTTTCAAAACACATATTTTGAAAGCTGTGTGCTGAATGTGCTTGTTTCAGGAATGGCCCAGACTTTGATTGATTTGGTCTATGTGTTTGATTGTTCCTAAATACATTTTGATTACTTTATTTGTCACTTTATTTATTTCTCAAGTACAAAAGCTTATGACCTAGAAAAGACTGTATATATGTATGGAATAGGTACATATACTGAGCTTTTCCCTTTCCAGGGGAGTGGAATCTACAGGAGATGCCAAGAAAGTCAATCATGCTGATATATACTTGTAATTAGATAGTAGGAAGTAGGATTATGAATTTGAAACCAGGCTGGGTTATGTACCACAAAATCAATTCCAGGTCATTTGAACTACCTTGAAAGAGTCACTCTCAAAAAGAAAAATCTCAAAATAATAGCAGAATGAGTTTTAAGGAAGGCATGATTATATGTTGTTTACTAAGAAAGAAATTAGATACTGTATAAGCATCATAGAGTCTTACAAGTTGAATGGAGCAGATCTACAAAGAAACATTTGCTGATCATACCTGTATTTACAGATAAGTATGTAGGTATGAGTAATATATACACAAGTGGGCAGGTGTACATATGCTGTTTTACAGAATACAAATGTGTCATAATCTAATCTTTGTAGCTTGTAGAAAAAGTAATTATTGCAATGATCGTAAATGAAAACTACGATCTTCTCCCTTTGTAGGTGTTGATACCGTTTCTCAGTGGTTGTAGAAGTCCCATGATTCGTTTCAAATCTCATGATTTCTTAGGACTTAGATGGTGTTCAATATTTGGATTTACTATAATCAAAGAGACAAAGATTTAAAACTTAAGTACTTCTTAAAAATTTATTTTATTTTCAAGTGTGCATGTGGGGAGTGGGGGCAGGGAAAGTGTTTAGGTGCCTGTGTATTCCAGAAGAGGGTGTAAGATACCCAGGATCCAGAGATACATGGATCTGGGAACTGCTCAGTGGAGGCGCTGGAAGCAAACTTGAAAGAGGTGGAAAGAGCAGTGAGCACAGCTAACAGCTGGGTCATTGCTGTAGCCCAAGTGTAAGGTTTGGTAATGTCATCTTAAAAAATTTGTACTTTACTGGGTCCACCAAAACAATTTAAAACTCGGCATCTTTCAAAGCATCTTTTTTAAGAAGACTGATCTGACAACAGAGTATGTGACACTAAAAAAGGCTGAAAAAAGTGCAGTTAGTGAAATTTTGCAGGTGTCCCTGGAGTGCAGCTTTTGATATGCTAACAGTATGTAGAATTCATTGGAGTAGAACTGTTTTAGAAAGGACTACAGATTTATATAAAGCAAATATCTATAATTACATAAAAATTAAAATGTCACGGACCATGAATTCCTATTTTCTTGGACATATGATCATGTCCAGATGATAACAGAAGGATGTGTCTAACAATGTAGCCTAGAGATTAATTAGCATCTATTTTACAGAGGATTCACTTTAACTTTCATCCTTAGATGTATTCAGTATTGACCAAGGTTAGAAGTATGTCACAGACATAAAAAATATTGCTACAATAAGTACAATTAAACATCTTTGATCCTACCTTTGCTGTGTTCATGCCCTCTTACTTTATGAATAATTTGTCTCCAAATTTTTTTTAAAGAGAAGTAAGAGCTATGTTCTAATTCTGTTGTCAATTCCCACCATTCAGGAAATGGCCTGACACAATGGTAGCCTCTGAATATACTTGCAAACTACTACAGAAATACCATTTCAGAAATAGTTATTGCAATGTAATGTATTAGATATATTTAAATTGAGAGAGAGAGCGAGAGTGAGAGTAAGAGAGACAGAGACATAGAGATACAGAGAGAGAGAAAGAGAGAGAGAGGATACTGATTCAGATAGGTTATGAGTTAGAGAAAATGACTTCTATGTGACTTCAGATACAAACAGCATCCTGGAGTCATGCTTCTCTGTCACCATTCCTTTTCTTGGTCGCGCTGTAGTTCTGAGAATGTGTAGGAAATGCCCGCATGAAAAGTTATAGGGAAGGGGAGATGTGGCCTTCGCCATGGAAGACCACACCAACTGGTTGTCTAGAGATGCAGAGAGGCACTTGTGTTACTTATTTTCTCATGCAGATAATATCTCAAGTCATAACAGACTATTGTATATGTACTTTGGTTTATAGGATGCACTATCAGGATTTGATCTATTTTGTTTCTATATGACACTTTTATTTTGTTTACACCTCATTTGTTCTTTTCATCATTAGAATGTTAGATTGTGCCTATATAATACATAATAGCTTATTGATTATTTGTATTTAACTCGTCTATGAGTTTTACTTATATTTTATATTTTATTTGTGAATTATTCTTTATGTTACATTCATAATTGATGTCTTTTCATTATACATTATCAGAACATGGTCCAAGGATGGAGTTGAATGGAGGAAATTTCTGAGTGCTTGTGAGAAAACTCCAAGAATACAATTCAAGAATCATGTGACTTCCATTTCTTAAAAAAATCACAAAACTGTCCTTGGAATATGCTTTCATGTTCCTCCTAAAAGAAGGGAATAGGAGGACATTTGCTTCAAATTATTTACTATAACAGGATATTATTTTTTATATGTCTCTATGGCAAAATATTTTCTTGCCATGTACAGACTATTCTTAAACTTTACTAATATGACACTTAGCTCTCAGAGTATAAATTGTCTGATTCTCTGAATAAAGTTGTCCAAATTTGGTACACCTCATTTTTAGGCTCCATTCTCCAAGGTTCCAGCACAGTCCCAGCAATTGGAATCAATACTACAAAAACGTTAATTATTAAGATATACATTGAATTTCTAAAATCTGTAAGCATTGGAACAATTTTTATGAGTACTATTTATCTTTGAAATTTATTCATGCTAAGTATCATTTTGGACAAAAAGCTATACCATCTTTTTGATTAGTAAAAAAAAATATTTATTCCAGATCCACAAACACTTAAAAATGTAATACATATTTTGTATTATCTACAACATTTCACTTTAAAATTTGAGATCAGAAAGTCAAAATAACTAATCGGTTGTCAAGTGTAAAAACTATTCTAAAGTGTACGCTTTTGAAAACTGTAACATGCACATGATCAAGAAAAAGTTTAGGTTTAGACTCTAAACCTTGTGTTTATATGATAGGTCTTCTTTTGAGATCCACAAAACAAAGAAATCATTCTTAACAACATGTAGCTACTTACCAATGTAGCTTTATTTTTTGAATAAATCCAGAGTAGGCTTTTCAAAACATGGAAAACTCAGGTTGTCATTCCCCAAATGACAAGATAAGCTATCATACCTGTGTATGAAGATGCCATGACAGTAACTTTATCTTATATACTACTTAATTAAAATTATTGTCAAAAGAAAGTATTTGAGAAAGTAGCTCAGCATGGAAAAATGTGTCAGTTATGGAGCCTTGGATTGAATTTTGACTGAAATAATAAAGTAACTACTTTAAGCTACATACATACATACATACGTACATACATATATATATATATGATAGACAGTGTTATGGCTTGAATGTGACTGTCCTTCACCAGCATATGTGTTGGTAGCTAACTGGTGGTAATGCTGTTTCGAGAGAGCTTGAACCATTGAAGCATGATACCTAGCTGCCAGATATAGAGACATAGGAAAAGACATTTTTGATCATAGCCTGTGACTGTTTCTGGCCTGATTTTATACTTCATGACCTATAATATGAGGTCACTAGCTGCTCACACTCCCACTGCCATCAACATGAGTAGTTCTAGCTGCTATGTGTTCTTCACTATGGTAGGCTATAGCACCTAAGTCATGAAACAGGGTAAATTTTCCACACCTAATTTGTTATATTTAGAATTATATCACAACAACAACAAGACTCATACAAAGGTATTGGTACTAAGAATGGTCTATTTCTGTGACAGCACTGATCATATGTTTCTTGGGCTTCTGGAACTGGTTAGTGGCAAGAATTTGGAAGAGTATGCAGCTGTGTGCAGGAAGAAACATAGAATGTGTGCTATAAGATCCACTCAACGTATCACTTTAGTTGAAATAAGGAAGACCAGAATAAATATAAAAAAGCAGAAAATAAATTCAGCTATAAAATATACAATTTGGTGAGGAAAGGAGGATGTACCAGGTTAATTTTACAAACATGAAAGTATTATTCTGCTAAAGAAACATGGTAGTAAAATGACTCCTAGCAACATTCTGATACACCCACAAATAAGTGCCATGCATAGTGAAATTTTGCTTTGTGTGTCTGAAAAATAACACATGGACCCACAACCATACAACATGCAGACAGTGAGATACTTTGGAATACTCAGCCCTGGATAGTATGTCTTCATCAAACTCTCCACTCAATATTTGAAAATCTAAGAAGATGAAGAAGTAGAATTATTTTAAGAGTCAGAGGTGGAAGATAACCAAAGAAAAAGAACACCTGTAAAAAAATCAGGACAGATGCACATATCAGTACATAGGCTGTGGTTGCACAGGTTCAACCCAGACAAAATCCCAGCACTGGGAAGGGGAAGCTGTTACCAAGTCCCACAACCAGCCAAGAATCTCTTTTCATTTAATCGCTGCCTACTGGGAAAGGGAAAATTACTTTTCTTCAATAAAATGTAACTGGGTATAACAAGTATTCTCCAGGGTAATCCAATGTAAAACAGACTCTATCGTTCCCTCTCCTCTTCCTCATGGT
Organism: Ellobius talpinus; assembly: GCA_001685095.1. Classification (NCBI taxonomy): domain Eukaryota; kingdom Metazoa; phylum Chordata; class Mammalia; order Rodentia; family Cricetidae; genus Ellobius; species Ellobius talpinus. Next base: position 8,403 of record LOJH01044674.1, on the reverse strand, counting down.
CTCTCACGCTTTACACTTTGTCTAGGTGTGGGCCTCCGTGTTAATTCTCATACACATGCAGTTCTTAATTACCTGAATTGGGAAGTTTGTATTTAGTCAATTTAAGGAACAGAAACTGATGTGGCACAGACATCAACAATAGCAGAAGAGTACAGATTCAGACAGTAAAGGAGGCAACCATATCATGTAGGGTTTGGATGATGTAGTTACCCAAAACGAAATTAGATATATAGAAAAGCATTTTCAAATTTATCACAGGTTAAAGACCGAATCTTTCAGTAAAATCCTCACTTCACTGTAAAAAGAATATGTAGCATGAGTAGGTGTGAATGCTTAATTGTTTATTGTTGTCATTTCACCAGCGGACTCCAAGACTTAGGTTACGGTAAAGGCGGCAACACAGGAAACAGTCACGCTACGAGGAAGAAAGATAATGAATCTAGTTTATATTTTACTATACTTCATTTACTTTACTATTCTGCATACTATAATATGGAAGCAATTGCTTTTGGAAAAAAGAGAATGTTTTCATGGGGGTCTTATTGTTCTTAGTAGTTAATATTTCTTAAAGTCAGATGTTACTGTGACCACTGATCTGCTAATAAAATAGACAATATGGTATCGTGTAAGAAAAATGTGTTTTGACTTGAACAAAATTTGGCTCAGTTTTATCTGTTTCACTCATTTGATATATGTCATGTCTGGATTTCTCAAAGGCGCAATATCTTCACCTGCAAATTATGGATAATGATACCTGTTTCATCAGATTGTCATGAAAATGCATTGAAGTAATATATCTATAGCTCTAAGTGCAGATTTGAGTCATTTGGTATTTTAACTGAAGTCACCACCATTTGATAAAACTGCAAGAATTTTACAGAGAAAGTTATTCAGAGTATCATACATGCTTAAAATAAGTAGTTGCTTATTTCCACAGAAAATCATAAAAGATCCATGAGAGACATGTAGAAAATGACAAAGACTTGGGAACTTCTCATTTAGTAAGTATTACAAAAGAATTTTGGGATCCAGTAGTTTTGTAAATAGAGTAAAAGTTACTGCTGTGAAGCTTAGGTTCATGGGTTCCATTGAAAAGGAAAATAGATAAAAATGATGCAGAATATATTGGAGAGATAAACTTGAATTGTTAGAAATTTCATGGATATAAAGGAAATAATAAATCAACTAAAAGATGTGTTAGATATAAAATAAGGAGACAAGCAGGAAAGAAATAACTGCTTCTTTAAACAAGAGACATTGAAACAGTTTGCTTTTCTGGCATTAGTTTGGAGAATGTTTTCAGAATGGAAATGATTGAATAATTATTTATATTTAATCTCACTCTTCATGTAATTACCCGTGAACAAAAAATTACCCAGAGTGCCTTTCTCTTTCTGCAAAAAGCAACTGTTTTGCTAATAATTACTAAATACCAAAATAAAGCATATTCATGATAAATGAAGTACTCACAATATTGTGCCATATGGTATAATAACTCAGTGCAAGGGATGGGTAATGAGCCATGAAATCTATGGCAAAGCATACCTTCAGCCTGTGTAATAGGTCATGAATGGAATAAAAATGTAAACTAGAATCCCAGACATGCATATTTATTATAGGCTGTTTATTACTCTTAAGTCTATCTTGCTAGAAATGTTTTTTTAATGATTATATTTATTTGTGTTTCTGTATTCCAGGCTGGTTTAGAATTCACTACATAGAGTAAATTTGTTTTGAACTCATGGAAACTCCCCTACCTTATTTACTGAATATTAATACTACAGATGTGAATGACTATACCTAAAAACCACTTGTATTTGAGGTACCATAATATATGCTAGTTTATAGAATATCTTGATATTTTTGAATTATTTAACATGATATATAATCAAATCAGAGTGAAATCATGAATCTCCTCAAATACTGATAATTTCTTTGAGGTAAAAGCTTTTAAAAATAACCATTTGTTCTGGCTTTTTTAAAAACATATAGTAAAATACCATTATTGGGTACCATTAAGAGTACCCAATCATACAATAGAATGCAAAAATTAAGATACGAAATTGAGCTGGAAGCAGGAAAACTCATTCTTTTTTAGAAACCCATCCAAGTGTATGTAGCACACTCTTGCAATCACAAAATTGATCTATTATAGCTTAGTTACCTCTTAATCTTCTTAGCCTTGTAATACTAGTGATTAATTTTCTAAACAATGAGCTCTGGGAGACACATCCAACCCATAGCAACTTCTTGGATAGTTTTTATTAAAAAAAACATTTACAAGCAGTCTGCCTTTAAAACAAAATATGGTATTTTTAGCCCATGTTTGTTTTATTTCATTTTGTTACATTTATTTTTAGTTTATAGTAGGATGTTTTAGAATATACAAAGACATCCAAATGTTTACTATAGTGAAACACCCTAACACATCTATTATTTGTGATAATTCTCTAGTTACTGCCTTGTCAAACAGAGAAACTGAACTGTAGTTATTTAAGAAGTATATATGCAGTAATACTAACTCGAGACCTCATGCTATAGACAGATTTCTGCTGCATATTGTCACTCTGAATACTTTGATCACATATTTCATATACACCAATCTCTACTTAGCTACTAGTAAAACCCAGGAGGTATATTAGGTTATGAGGAAGGACAAAATACATTATATTTTTAGAAAATAATTTCTTCATTGTGGCCTTACATTTGGAAGTACTGAATTTTTTTTCACAAGCAATCAGTACCTATTTCCTCTGCCCAGAAGTCCATTTCCATCAGGGGAATAGCTCAAGGTAGAATTAGTTTTGCTGATGAACATTTCTATGAACTACATATTTAACCAAAGAACCTGACTCATATGAATCTGGCTGATGTTTCTGATTATAAGGAAACAGCCTCTGTGTAGGAGTCACAAAAGACTTCCTAGAGAGAATTATTCAGGGTCCCAGTGTCTCTCTCATATGTTTACTGAGAGCCTTAGTGGAATATGACCATATCTTCATTTGTCAGCTTTTCAATTACAATTTTAAGAAACTTTCATCTTTTGAGGTTCAACTCATTATTTCATTAGTTAGTATCTGATCAAAGAAACACATTCCCAGAATGCAAGTATGCAGAGCAGCAATCAGTTCTAGAACAATAAGATCTTGTCTAGAAACTCTGAGCAAAAGGATGAAATAGTAATAGTTTTCAAAAATACCTAATTTAACATTTCCTCCCTATATTGACTGTACCAATGTGTTCACAACACCCTTTCTGCTGTGCTGATAAATTTCCCTGTATATATTGAAAAAACTTTCTGAGTTTATGGGTGACATAAAGCACGCATTCCCTCAATCTCTTTCTCTCTTCTCTCTTATTTTTCTTCCTATCCCACGATTCCAAGTATACATTCCTCGTCCTCAGAAAACATTATTTGATTATGAATCATTAGTTAACATTCTTCTCATAGTGGTGCCAACACTGACAATATGATGTTACACCCTCATTTAAACTTTCATTTGTGGTTTCGAGTTTCTTAGTAAGCATCACCCACAGAAGTCCTGTCTAGCCACATGAACATGAATCAAGAAAATGCCCCATACATATCAATCTGTTTGAAGCATTTTCTCAGCTGAGGCTTTCTCTTCTTAAAGGACATAATTTGTATCAAGCTGACAAAAAAACTTAATCAGCAAAATTCCTAACTTGGAAAAATTTAAAAATTCAACTATAAAAAATTAAACTTTACTATTTACCAAATAATATTATAAATGTTTTATATGATTAAACTAGTAAATTTCCATAAAAGTCTAACTACAAATAGGATAGTTTTTAATAATATTGTCATTTAACAGAATGTGATATATGAAGAGCATACATACATGCTTAAATTAAAGAATTTTAAAAATCTCAACCAATAATATATGTGGATGTCTTGAAACAGGTTATGCACATGGGGCACTTTAGAAAAATGACATGAGAGAGGCATAAACTAAGCAGTATAAATTGAGGTGTTTGGGTTAAAATATTTAAATGATTGATATGATTGAAAACACTGACAGTGACCCAAGGAATCAATGGTTTCTAACTCTTCTTGGTGGAGAAAAGGGTTTATTTTGACAGGAACTATGTCCACCATACAGCTTTTATGAGAAGCTACATGTTGCATGGACATGGTATATATTCTTGTCTGTCATGTCTAGACAAAGACATATGTATTTGTAAAAGAAAGAAAATGAATACTTAAGACAATATGGGCATGTAACAGGAAAATCAGCATGCAATTCATTGAGATTTCTATTATTTCATATGGAGATTTTGTCTAACTGACTTATTCAAGACCAATAAGAAGCTGACCTTCAACTAATTTTTCTCATTATTATTTACTTCTTTGATTTTATCACAAGAGCTCACACTGTAGCCTCAGCAGGCCATGAACTAACTGTGTGGCCCAGGTTGGCCTTGAATTCATCTCAATCTTCTTATACCAGGTACCCAAATCCTGAACTCACAGGCATGAACCACCACACTTAACTCTAATTTATTGTGGAAATTAGGCAAATGAAGTTCGGTCCTTTTCTCCATAACTATTTTTTCTCTTACACACCCTTATAATTCTCTATGAAATTCACCACCACAAACACACACAACATACATTGGTAAGAAGAATCAGCACTTTAAGCTCTTGGATTTATAAAATTTAACAGTGCCTACAACCATGAACAATATGACATGTAGAATTGGAAAAATTTAAAAAAAAGAAGGGTGTGTGGTTTATTAGGAGAAGTGAAGAACATACCTAGGTATATCATGATGATATGAGATCAAGCCACTAATCATTTGCTACAAATTGAGAATTGAGATGTCCTGTATCAGAAAAGCCAATACACTTACATAAGATATGCTTGTTTAAAGAGTCTTTGGAAGGGGTATTGGAGAGACAGCTCAGAGGTTTAGAGCACCAACTGCTCTCCTGGAGGTCCTGAGTTCAATTCCCAGAAACTGTATGATGACTCACACATATCTGTAATGAGATCTGGTATGAAGAACACTATATACATAAATAAATAATCTAAAAAATAAGGTCTTTATAAGGAACAGTGAAATGCTCCTATCTCATTAGTCCAACTTAGGATAATCACACTAGTATATTATAAAAATCAGGCAATGAAGAAGAATATGCCCAGACTTGGAGAGAACATGAATGGGATGGACACTTGAGGAATGTAATTTTGGACAGAGACTTTGAGGAAGGCCTGCGTATTTACCAGTGTAACTCTTCTTCTTTGTCCATCTCCCATGATCCGGAGAGTCAGAAACAAAACTTACAGCCACACTGGCAGGAGATAATTCTTATTTCTTGAAAAGTTGAAGTATCCTAGGCTCGAACCTAGTAAAATTAGAAGTCTCCTACAAACTGCATCATGGTGCCAGATTGCCACTTGTTGTCAATCCTAACCATTAAGCTCAACTTTTCACAAAGACCTCCAATTAACTGCACAGTGCTTCACTCTCAAGGATATGCTGTAGTCAGAATCAGCAGATATTTATGAAACTTATCTGACAAAGATTAAAAGGCAAAACCAATAATCATGTAGTAGAAACAGAAAAAGCAGAATTTAGGTGGTTGGCATGAGTTCTGTTCTCAGTGAGTCTAAACAATATGTTCAACTGTAAGAAAGTGTATGTTTTTCAAATAGGAGAACAACCAGGGAGAAATGAGAGCTTTGGGAAGCTCAAATATAGCACCAAAATAATACAATATTGTATAGATGATTGTGATGTATGATTTTTATTAGACAAATACATTTTAATATTGACACACAGGAAAGGATATTTGTAGATTAATCTAGAGTTCAATGCATCTCCTGAGTAGGCACTCCAAAAGGACATATTGAGGAAATATATTATGAAAAAATTAGTCTGTGCTTTCAATTGCAATGTTATTACTAGAGAACAATTTCTATTTCACTTTGTTTTTAGATATTGCTTCAATTTTTCAAGATACGTAGGGGAAAATGATGCCCTTAAAAGCATCAATCTAGAGAAAAGAAGATGTAGAAAGAAATGAGACTCATGATGGAATCAGATATCTCAGTAATAGTTTTAGATAGCAGATATGAGTAAAAATACCCTAAAACTTTCATAAATAGAATTTTATATTTGGAAAAATACAAACTATAGGAGAGTTTAATAAGAAATTTTTATTCATGTAGGATTAAAAGATCAAAAACACTCATTGGTTGAATACTTCTAACTAAGCTACAAGAAAATGGACTGAACTCTGCCACACCCACATTGAGGATGCCAGATTGGATTGCTGAGCTGAATGATTCCAAATACTAATCTTACCAACAAAAAAAGAAAAGAAGGAAGGGAGGAAGGAAGAAAGGAAGGAAGAGAAGAGAAGAGAAAAGAAAAGAAAAGGAAAGAAAAGAAAAGAAAGAGGCCCCATAATCACGGCCATATATGCTGACCATCATAGTATCATAGTCTTCCAAGAGTACAGTTGTTCATCTTTCTTTTCTCATGTAATAGCCAATTTTATTCACAGTATCAGACAATTTATACTTTGAGGCTAAGAGACATTACATGAATAAAGTGTCGAATCACAAGAACAAGGCACATGTCATCAAAAAGTCATATGCGGAGGACAAACCACACATGGTAAAAATCACATTTTTCATAGAGGTAGAATATTTTACTTGGTGTAGTGGTTTGAATAAAAATGTGCTGCAAAGATTCATATATTTGAACACTAGATCCTCAGTTGGTTGTATTATTTAGGAAGGGTTAAGAGGTGTGGTAAATTGGAGGAGGTATGTCATTGGGGTGTGGACTTGAGGTTTCAAATTCCAAGTCATCCTCTCTCTCTCTCTCTCTCTCTCTCTCTCTCTCCAACTTATGGATCAGGATGTAAGCTGTCAGCTCAAGTGTCAGGTCTGCTTGACTTCTGCCATGCTCCCTTCCATGATGGTCATGTCTGGAAACTTCATCCACCAGATTAAATGCATTCGATTTTAAATTTCCATGGCTATACTGCTTTGTCATGGCAATAGCAAAGTAACTAAGAAACTTGAAAAGTTTTGTTCCTTACTATACTACTGAAATGTATAGTTCTCACTTGGGTAGTATATATGCTAATGAATGCTAATTTTTTAAAACCTTAAAAATTTTTTGTTGATTTTTGAGATTGTGGTTTAATTACAACATTTCTCCCTTCCCTTTCCTCTATGCAAACCCTTTCAAATACCCTTCCTCCTGCTGCCCTTCAAACTCATTGCCTCTTTTTTCCTTAATTGTTATTTCCTACACACACACACACAAACATATATATATTCTAAATGTGATATATATGGTTAATTTAAAGTGGGTTCATATATTTTGGCCCAAAGATTAAAATATCATACATATAAACTTGGTAGCTATCACCATATATAAGAACTCCCCTTTACTTTGTCCTCCTATGACCAAAGGCAGATGTGATTTTTTTCCTGCAGTTAACTGAAGAGCAATCCTGAACTCACAAGGACAGACTTTTTACAAGAGGATATATGAACTTCAGGTATATGTTACTTATGTTACTTAAGATTTTGATTTAAATTTCAATAATATAAAGGGCTTTCTGAGAGGTGATGTACAAATAGAGGGACTACTAACATTAAAAAAATAAAGGACACCTGCAACATGCAAACACACACACACAAATACACACACACATTATCCTGCAAGCAAGAACCATATTCAAGTTCATCAATAGAGAAACATGAATGAACTAAGGAGCCACAGGTGCCTGAAGGAGAAAACACAAGACATAGCTTTGATCAGTTTTTTGAAAAGGGTTCTTGGAGCATATGACTGAATTAAATACTTAAATCCTTTCACTGACCTGTTATCATTATTACATTGCTATTGTTATTATGTACGACTGAATTTGAATCATAGAATTGATACCATGAAGTCCTTAGGGTAGCAACTAGGAAGCTAATTACTAGTCTTGGTTACTAGTCTACCAGTCAGTAAAAATATTTTTAATTTTAAATGTGCTTCACTATGCCTAGATTTTCCCTATCCAAACAATTGAGAACAAGAAGGTCCTTAGAAGCAATATTTATAGTCAAGCACATGTAAAATTCTAAGGTTTATTGATGATAAATGAACATATAACCATGTTCTGGTTATTTCTCAGAAATATCTTTCTTGGTAAAATTGTTACTACTGATAATAAATTATTTTTGTTTCTCATTCTAATGAGATTTTATCTTCTTGATGACTTTCATTTCAGAGCATTTCAAAGGAACTTTGTCAAATCAACTCTGAGATTCCATCTTACACCTGTAAATATGGCCAAGATCAAAAACACTAATAACAACTTATGCTGGAGAGTTTGTGGGGTAAAGGGAACACTCCTGCATTGCTGGT